>VTPC01003979.1:51682-61870 GCA_011009095.1 Ignelater luminosus
GATCCGTTAGTGGAGAAGATGAAGGTCGTTTTTCTTCTATCTTATTATAACGAATCACTTTGGAAAGAGATCAAGACTCAAACACAGGAAAAAGAAGAAAAGATTGTTATTTATATAGAAATCATGAAGAAGTTATTTAACAGGTTGTCGAAGCCACCATACACAAAATCGTTAAATGTGCAGATTATTCAAAGTAACCTCCTACTGTATTTTACTGAAGATGCTGTTCTTGCACATTCATCAATTGGAGGAGCAGAAAACGGCGTGTCAGAAATGGATACAGAAATTTAAGTTCCGTCCACCTTTATGAACCAGCTAGGTCAGGTCTGAGAGTGAAGCAGACAGCTGCTGCGAATCGAGTTTTCACCGTCACATGTTGGAATTGTGTAGAGCGCGGACAACTTTTGAAGATCTACAAACAACCTCGCAACCGATTCTGTTTTAAATGCGGCATAAAGAACTATACAGCACGCACAAGCGTGAAGGAATCCACACCAGGACCGTCTGGTTGCAAAACTTCGTCTGACTCCGCTGGAAACCAATCTACCGATTGGTTGCAGATGGTAAAGGACTTTCTGCACATTTCCTAGAGTGTCTGTCTTCATTTCTATTATTCGTTACAGTAAACGACCGTTTATCAATCTTTTTGTGCACAGACATAACGTTACGAGGCTGTATCCAAGGTGTCTATTATCGGTGCCACGGGCATACCATTGTTGAAACTATTAATGCTTCGTCTGTTTGTCAAGTTACACATCAAAACGTTCTGGTATGGTCCAGCTGCCTGTTACTCTAAAAGCCGCCAGGCAAAAGGTTTCTTTTTGTGTAATTCCTAGTATTAAGCACACCGTCATTGTAGAGGTCGACTTTTGTAAAATCTTTTCGATTGCACTAGATTTCTTCAAGTCACGTTGGAGTTCTAGGTCTGGGGAATTGGCGCCCATAAATTTTATTAGCGACGCGTCCTTAGTAATCACGCATTAGCGTGCTAAATTAGAAGACATCGTCCAACTTTTTACTGAATACAGGATTCAGGTAAAACTCACTTGGTTCAACACCAAATTGATCAATACAGAGTTGGAGGTTGCGAGTAGTTCAACCTAGCGCTTCTCAAAGGCGATGCTAATCTGTTAGCCCGTATCTCTGATATTCTAAAGAATTTTCGTGATGTCAGGGTTTCGTCTTCTATAGATTTTAAAAGTGCTTGTTGGCAGATTCGTCTGGAACCTAACAGCATGGAGAAATGCCCTTTTACGGTTCCGGGTCGTAGGTAGTTTGACTTTATCAGATTTTGTTTTGAATTACATAATTTTTCTCAGACACAAAACGTCTGATGGATTAGTTATTTTCTGAAGATTGGAAGTCCAATGTGTTCGTTTATCTTGGCGATATTAGAATTGCCACAGACACCTTTGAGAAGCATCTCCTGTGGGTTCTTCCCGAGGTCCATTCGTGCCTCAAAAAGACGAATTTATCGATGAACGTACCTAAGTGTCATTTCTGTAGAACTAGCTTCAATTACTTAAATTTCATTGTAGATCATCAGGGTCTTCGTACTTGTCCAGAGAAGGTTGTTGCCATACAATAGTTTTTTAAGCTTATTACCGTTACCGACCTGAAAAGGTTCTTAGTGGTTTGCTCGTAGTATAGACGTTTCGTTTCAGTGTTTTAGGATTTAGTGTCTTGTTTAAACGACCTAATGAAGGGGAAGAACATTTGATCGCTTTCAGGGTTGTTACTGATCATTACAGTCTTCTCTGACCAGGCAAGTCGCTCGTCTAATCAGATCGTTCCAACGTAAACTCGGCAAGGAAAATTTGAAAAATTGAATTGAAGAATAAAAAACAAAATTTCTGTTAAAATTTAATCCAAGGAACCAGTCAGCAAAAAAAATTAGAAAGAAGAAATAGAACAATAATAAACGTTTAAAATCCGAACCAAATTCAATCAATTTAATTAACAAAAATCAGCCCAAACAAATAAGTTCACCTATACAAGAGGTAACTTAAACCAAAAAAAAAAAAATTAGAACGAAGATGATAACTAGCATCAACACTTAGTTACCTATTTATTTCACATGTAAAGATCCAAGAAAACTTAATTAATCAAAAGTCACGAAGAAATCTTAGTTACAATTTATAGATCTTATTAAGATGACATATCTTAAGATCAGAGTTTAAGATTAAACCCAAATCAAACGGAAATGCTAGCGAACAGCTGTACGAATTCCAAATCCTGCAAAAAAAATTAATTCAAACGTTGAAGACAATTACACATTGCGTCCAGCTTGTTTAAACAGAATTAAAAATTCGTCAACCCTAATTGATCTCAATCAACAGAAAACTACTAAAAAGGTTATCAACTATTAGTGTGAACTCACAACAAATACCACAAAAACTCTTCAGTATGAAGAGACTACAAAAAAAAATACAAGAACACATCGAGAGCACAGATTAAATACCACACACGTAACGGAAACAAAAAGTGAATGTTATACAGTCTTCTATTTATAATTTCGTAAATTCGACTCGCTCTACCGTTCACGTTAATGAGAATTTTATACGAGGGTTTTCTAATTCTACTTACAGACGCTTAATTATCAATACGAAATAATTTAAAATCTTCAACGAACGCGAAACTAGGGTCGATCTGCAATTGAAATAACTCAAAAATGCCCGAAAGATAAAAACTTGCCGTTTCCACCAAATCAAAATTTAACTTTAAATACAACGTAAACAACACGTAAATAAACCCAAAAATGACTTCAGAATTTAGTTCAGCATTTCTGACACCAAAGGCGTAACCTCTAGTTTCAATTGCTTATAGGGAACTGCATATATATTACATGAGAAAAATATTTTTTAAAGAAAAAAAGTTTCTGTAGTAAATAAACTTGGCAAAACCGAGCTCTCGGCCAAATCGATCGAGTAGTCAGTGCATCCCTAGTGATATTAATATGGAAATGATAGCATTACCCCTTGATTTCTTCTAATACTATTTTCTTGAGTTAAATGGTAATCTTCCATAAGTAATAAAATTTTGATCGTTTGTTGGGTCATAAAGCAAAATTAACCAATAAAAGAATAGAAAAAATAAATAATATAAAACATAATGTGAAAATTAAACAACTCGAACAAACGAAAGCGTTATTGAATCTTTGTTTTCACCAGTGATTTTATCTTAAAAAGTATTACATAACAAAAGTACCCATTTAATGCCATCGAACTTGAGATACCTGTTATACAATAATTTTATTATAGTTGCCCTCAGACAACGTACAGCCACGAGCCGGCGCAAAAGTTGATACAAATTCAAGAATTTAAATCTATAAAAATCGTGCTCGTTTACGAAAAGAAATGTTACCGGAAGAAATAGCTTTGAATCACTTCAACTCAAGTATTATAAAACCTATTACGTAGTACCTTAAGATAAGATTGTTGGAACGCTCCAAACCAAAAGACTTTCTCTCTTTACATCATGATTTAGAAAACATGTTGCATTACAAAAGCCAGGTTCAAGTTTTTCTTATTAAATTAATCTTATCAAGAACTGTTTGATAATAAATTACATCAGAATTAAATTCGAAGCTTTTTATAAGTTCAATTAGAGATGTTACTAAATAATAAATGCGAATGTTTTTAGTTTTTTCATTAATAAAATAAAAATAAAATTTTCTTTTTCAGTCCCTACCAGACAGAAATCAATAAAATCGTTATGATTCTTATTTTTGTTTATTTACCAGGAGATGATCCAATAAATTCTAGTGCATTCCCGATCAGAGGCCATCCTTTAGGTCCAGGCAATTTTTCAGCAAGTTCCACCAGTTTCCTTCTCGATAAACGCCAATAAGTATACCATAATACCAATACGGGTATTAACAGAAAATAAAAGATATTGCTAGACGACAGTAAACCGGTATACATTGTCACTTCCGGTGTAGTTGCACTCACAGACATCTTGCTTTCTCTGGTAAGGAACTGCACTCAGAAACAGATGAATTGATACTAAATTTACATTTCCCTTTTACTCTCTAACAAATTTCCCCACAATTTAAAAGAAATGTTTTTATAAATAAACCCCACACGAGTTGGTACTTTTAAAACTTTCGTTTTCAAGATCGCATTTGATTAGTTGCAAAATTTGTTTTTTTAGTTTTTGATGATTTGAATTAAATTAGAAAATAAAAATTAAATTTACCTTGAGAAATTGTAAACTATACTATTTTAATACTGATGAGGAAGCAAACACGATTTGTGTATTACGCAAAAATGTGTGGGCGTTCAGTTCATATCACACGTTTTGAACCTCTACATGTAAAAGTGACAAAAAATAATGAATGGAATTATCCTAGTAAACAACTGTTTTGCATAAAATTGGTATAAGTGAAATTCTAAATGCCTTTTGCACTATTCGTTTTTTATTGTGTAGATTAGTGTCATATAATTTAAGTATAAAAGCTGAAGGTATCATCTAATTAATTAATTTCAATCAAAAATTAATAACAAAAATGGAAATTAATTTAGTTTTTCCACGGGGAAAATTACTATGTTGCAGTAGTGGGGATTAAAACCGTTAATTAAACGAAAACATTTATTAACATATATATGAATACTGCACTGTAAGAAACAATAAGGAATATCAAATTGTAGGTCAGTAAGACAACTTTTATAATATTTTTTAAAAACTTTATTTCCTTCGATTTCATTTAACTAGTTAAATCATTGTTTACAAAGGAAATTTGTTTTCTAGAATTCTTAACAAGAAGTGTTTGCATCAAGCAAGATATTAAGAGTATGTTGAATCAAATCTTGCACAAATCAATTTCTTATTTTAATGAGTCATCGCTTTAAACTTTTATTTGTTATTTATTGAATTACAACCATTAGAAAAAAATTTCAATTTAAAGAACGTCTCAGATTAGACGCCTACGATTTTTTTCGGTACTTTATCAGTTTCAAACGGTCGCTTTGTAGATCCCGGATTTAGTAACATTTCGATAATAATTCGGAATGTTGGCAGCTCTCACCTAAAACTTAAACGATATAAAGTCTTTGGGAGAGGCTTACTCTACATAAAATTTTTTTTTTAAATTTTAGGCGATCGCCGTCTTCTATAATTCTTTTTGGTAATTTTGTCAAATTTAAACGGTTATTTTCTAGATCCTTAAGCTAGTAACATTGTGCCCTTATTAGATTTCGAATCCGAAATGTATCAATGGAAACCTTTGAAAGTCTTTCCACGCAACAATTTGATTCGATGTACGACGTCATCAAAAAACCATTAAAGAAAAGTAAAAACAGAAACGAATAAAATTTACAATGCTTCTTGTCAAACTAAGACTTCGAATGTCTCAATTTTTTTTCTTTGAATTTTTATATCAATCTAAAGTAAGTGAATACCTATAACGGGTTACAGTACTTTTGCAAGAACTTTTTGCTCCAGAACTTTTTGCCTCAGTAGGGAAGAGTTGTTAATCAATCGCAATCCAGATTATATTAGTCAACTTTACGATATTCCTTGCGAAAATCTTATATTATATTTAACATGCAAAAGCAAAGACACCTCGTTAAGTATAATATGGTTGTGTTATCGGACGGTTATATTTTAAATGCTGAAGGAACATACAAATCTAACAATGCCAACATTGTAATTATGCTGGAATTCTTCTTGGTATTTCAAAATATAATTAAACTATTAAGAAAGGAAGAGTCAGTTGTTGGTACCCGTGTTATATGAATGCCCTTTAATACTACTACAATTATAATAGTCACGACAGAATCTCAACTGCTACAGTCGAAGCGTGCCTTCGTCGTCAATGAAACCATAAAGAACAAAATAATAATGCAATAAATGCCTTCTCCCTACTGCTACTGCCAAACCCGTTATCATAGTTAAAAACCAATCTCAACTGAAATTTTCATTGTCAAAGCATAATCAAACCTTGAAGAAAAAACAAAATACAAACAGTGGTAACTGAGCTATATAACAGCATTCTCCCTATTCCTGCTACCAAGCTAATTATTATGATGAAAGTTCCATAGCGATTGGATCTCCCGTTCCCGAAATACAGTCGAACCAGGAAAGACAAATCAGAAGACCATCACTGATATCTGAGTTTCATAAGAGCCGTCTTATTCCTGCTACCAAACGAATTCGTGACCAGGATTCAAGACCTATGCGAAGTCTAGTCGAGTTTAGATACGAGACAGTGCAATGTCAGACGGCTGAATGATACATTGACAGGTATATGGTATACGCAGATGTCCAAGACAACACAGCAGATGGACATGCCTTTCCTTGACACTGTCGTCTAACCAAGTCGATGTGGTAGATCTTTGGACGTCCCTGTTTATGATCCAGGTGGCGACAGAAGTGGTGGTAAGGTGGCTTGCAAACGGAGACACCCAGAATCTTCATCCGGTATAGCAAACTGGCTCAAGTGGTGAAGATAAATGCGCCAGCCAAAATTCTCGTTTATTCGCACAACATTTAACCTTCAGTATTTGGGTCTATGGACCATAAGTGTCAACAAGAACCAGAAGTAGAAGTTTTTGTCATACGGTAGGAACCGCAGTTATACCAAACCCCTTAAAACCCAGGATCAAGTAATATTGTAATTGTAATATCGTTGAAGAACATCTAACCAGTGCGTTGGAACTTTTTCTAAAATAAGGAGTTAGGACGACCGACACAATGTTGATGGGCAAGACAATGGTGGTAAAATATAGGCATTTACTTTTTAAAATTATTTCACTGCGTGCCGATAGACGAGGATGGTTAACAACAATCGAGCGAATAGTACTAGCAAGTGCTGTGGAATTTAAAGCTTCTATTGAATTATTTTATAATGTTTCAGGAGCAGAATTTGCATTGATATTTACGCCGATGAGGGTGTACTTGATGGAACTCAAACTGGTTGCTAGGCGATATAATCAATTACGACTAGTCGGATTAGCTTGGCAGTAGCCTCTGCATCATTCTCACTGTGCCTTTTGCTCCCCGTGGGTCTACCGATTTAAGATCGACGTATTTTGTTGCCTTGAAATACTCGGAAAGAACTTTGATTCCAGTCATTGACCCGAATAAGTGTTTAGCAAGTTTATTTCTTTTGGCTGCTATGCAAGATCGGTCTCATTGTCAGACGCAGACGTTAAAACAGTCTTAGGACATACAGATATAAGAAAGCAAAAAGCTTTAAAGAAACAAGTGCAATAGTTTAGACACGTTAATTCCAAATGTGCTTTCTAACCTTTTGCCTGTATTGTTAGACTTCACAAGACGAGGGGCTTAAAATACACTCACTAACAAAAAAGCAATTAGCTTGTGATTGCTAGACATTTTTTTATGAAATTTATTTATTATTTAAAAATTATATAGTATGAAGTTGCTTTATTTGAATAGATGTAGTTCTTGTTTTGGTATACTTCGCAAATTAGATTTGCTTTAAGGGTTTACTCCTTCTCTTTGTCCTCAGTCGGGTCAGATGAAGACTCACAAGTAGCTGTTATGAAGACACGATTGGCTGTAACAAACACAAAACAGTAAAATTGAACACCAAAACAAAACACGGAAGCGAAATAAACATTTATATTGTATCCAAACTCAAAGTATATATATAAAAGCCAAACGGGGCACAAATCAAGCAAAGTGCAACCCAAGCTAAAAAGCGTGCAAGCGTCGGAATAAATGCTCTGCCAAAGTCGGATTAGGTGCACCTGTCCGGCCAGTGAAGCACTTGCCAACAACGACGGCTCACTTTACGAACAAGCAGGCTGGAACCCGGCCAAATCTCTTGACAGCGGCGACAGTCGGAGTACAAAGAAAAAATTAGGATAGAAAAAGGTTGGAATCGGAATACTTCGGAGTTTCTTAAAATTATCAAGCACTTTGTAACTTTGTTACAATAGCATTTTAAAGTGAGAGATTTAAGTACTGCGTTTTATTTGGTTCAGCACTCTGCTGTAGTGTTATGTATTGCCCAAAAGGGTCAAGATACCGGAGTTGGGGGCTCCGGATCGCAGACTCTTCCATCTTCAACCCGAGCCGTCAAGCCATCCATCCGAGGAATGTAGAGTCCTCGGATCGGTACAAGCTCGTTACTCTACCAGTCTGTTCTACCGTGTTTTGTGCAAATTTTGACACAAACCGGTTTGCTTCCACGAAGTTTGGAACCTTCACCGCAGGCAGTTACCACTCCACTTCAGTCGGTCTCCTATGCTTGGGGTCTTATAGGTCTGACAACCATCATACCTTTCAGAAGTCTCCCCGGAAATGCGTTGTTATTATTCTGAAAAGATCTGATTTACACTGTCAACAATCAGTATCTACATTCAGTAAAACTGTTTGACAAATATTTAACATGATCACCCAAAACTCAATATTTAGCATAATCGTGAACTATATTTCAAGATTATTCCATGTTTATTCTATGTTTTTCACCAATTTAATCTTCTTAAATTGTCGTTGCAACTTCAACATATTAAGCACTGCTGTTGTCTTTTTCTAAAACATCTTCATTACGCCCATCTTCAGAAGATCCAACTTTCTCTGTAGTCACATGTTCATCTCTACAACCATCACATATCTAGATATCTGTCAACAGGCCTTTGCCTAGAAAATCGGCAATGAATATGATAATGATGATGATGATGATGATGATGAGGGCCGTGTTTTTACAGTTTTCCAATATCACTTTTTAGTATTGGCTTAGTAAATCTAGTGGTTAGTCATGATACAAACCTTTCTTGTTTGGATTTCCACCTACCTTTGAGAAAAAAAATCTAACATCGACAACAATGCAAGTGTGTATTAGCATGGTTGTAATATTTTATAAAATAAAAAAATTAAAAGAAGACAAAATGCGTGAAACCGTCAATCCTTTTTGTCTAAACTCGGAAGCAGTATTTCTAAACCCCTTATTTTACCTCAGATTGCAGGTGTCAAGGCAACTTTAATATACATAGACCGTGAAGTGTAAGTATCTGTTCAATCTGCTATTTATGTAAATAAGCAGGATATAAATAATTTGAAAGCATACCTTAGGAACAGTTGGTATCATGTTTATAGCAATCACGTAGTTTGCAAACCACATCTATGTAGTAATGTGCAACATGATATACATGTGGCAATGAATCAGTTACTTACTAAAACTCACTTGTTGGCTGACAAAGAAACCAACAACAGAACTGAGCTCTTTCTGAGTCTGTTGGCCAGATTCAACATAGGAAAGATATTGAATCTAATACGAGATTCCTTTTAGCTGAGATCCAACCTACCTGGACTCAAATACAATGGACACACGTGCTACATTAAACCATGGAAGAAACTATTTGAGGCCAGTCTAGGTAAGAATTTAAATAATTGGATGAACAACCAAGAGAAAAAAGCTCAGCAAATAAAGCTAATCCTTATAAAAATAAGAGAAGTGCACAAAAAAGCTCACATGGCTGCGATTATGAACCAAATATATCCGAAGTTGGTGTAGACCAAGCAGAGCTAGAAACTGAAATAAGTAATTCGAAAAATAGATTGCAAATTACAAAACACCAGCAACAGGAAATAATATGTTAGAAGCATCTCTGGGGCAATTTGAAAACCCACTATTCCTTCGCGAGCAAATAAATCATCTTACGATATCCCACTTGGCATTACCCTCAAGAAAAATTAGGGTAATTTCTTTACAGTAGTACAATGTTTTATAATTTGTTTACATGACTTATTGTTTATATATGTACTTGTATAACTAGTAGATAAGTGATATAATTAGCTATGCAACAAGAATCACTAAAAATCATTCAAGAAATATGAATAAACATTATCAATAATTATAAAATAATCACCTTGTACAACTAAAGTTTATAAAAGTAAGAAATAGTTACACGGTTTACTGTAAAACGAGTAGCTTACAAACGTTTTAATTAGTGGATGTGAAAATAAAAACGTATCACCTTTCTGTCATTTTGATTGCCGATAAAATTAAAGAAACAGTAAAAATGCATAAAGCATTCATGGTTATTTAACTTCCAGGAAGATTTTATATTTGTCTATTAATTAAAACTTTCTATAATGTTGCGTGCAGTCTTTGTCACTGATTAAGTTGTTGACCCTGACTAAAATATTCCATTCATTTGTTTTGTATAGGATGTGTTGAGTAATATTTGAGAGATGTAAAACCAACTAAACAGTTGC
>VTPC01003979.1:66902-77696 GCA_011009095.1 Ignelater luminosus
CGAGTACTATTTGGACGGGTTACAGAGATGGAAGCATCGCTGGGAGAAGTGTGTAGAGTTACAAGGAGACTATGTTGAAAAATAAAAAAAAATTTTCAGAAAAAATGTCTTGTATCTTTGTTAGGTCGGAAACTTTTCAGACCACCCTCGTAGAGTATCTGTCGCCGGAGTGCAAAACTCAATTTGCTGCCCCTCTGTAGAATAATAATTATAGATTTGTAAAGTACATGGTTTTCCATTTTTAAAATATTCATTCGGTATGTCTGTTATTATTAAAGGTAGAGCTATGGACATCGCTTTATATTACTTCCTAATTTCTCAGACAAAATTTATTGTTGCCTATAAAATTTGGTGGTTTTTCTGTTTGCTTGTTGAAAGCAGAAATTGTGCTGCCAAAGCGAAAAATAAAACGCACCAAATTCACAAGATTACTAATTAATTCAATGGTCCAAATACTCGTAAGGTGTACAATTATTGGCACTGCTACAGTAATTGGCACTAATTTTTTTTTAAATAAAATAATAAGAAAACAATTCACTGTAAATGTGCTGTCAAATATATAAATCGTGGTGGAATTATTTGTTTCTTCACACAGGGATTTCTAGGCCTTTCAGTTGGCACTTTAACATTTTGGCCTCTCATCTGTGAACAGTGTCCGTGAATTTAAGCAACCTTTGGTAAGTTCTTAAAAACCATAGGAAAGTGACATATAAATTAGCTTTATTTTATTGAATTTCTTGTTTTCTCTTAAGAAAAATATAAAGTTTCCATAAAAGTAATAACATCTAATTTTATTAAATATATACTTTATAACCTTAAAATATCAAGTTAACGTTTAATTCTTCTTGGTGCCAACAACTGTCTCATTAAATGTTACCAAAATAATACTTGGCATAAGGTGCTAACAACTGTGTTTTTAGTTGTGTTACTATACTTTGGCTAAAATAAACTTCTCTTTGTTTTATTTGTTAATATTCGATTAAAGTTCGATAAGGACACCAAATATACTCTATATACAGTAATTGGTACTATGCCAAGTACTGTAAATTTGTCTGTGCCAATAACTATGGTATAATATGATAAAAGTAACTTATTTCATTTTCATCAGGAGGATAATAAAAATCAAAATGCCCAAACTGTCTTCCTTCGACAAAACAAAATGTACCAAAGAAGACGTTAAAAAGCAGTTGAAGCCGTATAAAATGGTATTACAGGGTTCGGAACAACTTTCTACAAAAGAATAGTTGAAAATGTACCTTTTCATTTTAAAAAAGTAACCGAAAAGTAACCTTCATATTAGCTACCCTGACAATAATGTGTATGTAGTATTTACAAATCAAGGGTTGTAAACGTAGTTTTCCAGTCGAGATAAATTGCAGTTACACCTTGATCTGTAAAATTAATTTAGACCAGAAAATACACTTATGGCCCAAGGCATATACAACACTTTTTCTACCATTGACTCTAATATAATAGAAAATTCTGTTTAATTTTAAATTAATTTCTAACCTTATTATCCATTTCAAATTATACAAGAGTAGGGTAAGCCATGATTTATTTTTGTTGACAGCACTGCAAAAAAGGTTATACACTGGCGAGCAAAAAATTTAGGTCACTTTGAAATTGTGTTGCTTTTTTATTATTTTCTGTTTTAAGTTTATATTTGAAAATTGTAATTTATTGTTAGTAGTCACTATTGAATCAAAAAGTATGAGTGCTGGCCAATTAAACCGCCGAATGTGAGGTCTCGCATTATCTTGCATGAAAATGCCATACTCGCCCATGGTCACAATGAAAGGCATAATATGATCTTCTAGATCTTCTGTAATGTATCTGTGAGCTGTCAGAGAGCCATTCTGTATGAAGACAAACCCTGTCTGTGAAGAGATCCTGCCCAAACCATGACTGACCCACCGCCAAATGGAAGTCGCTCGTCAATACAAACTGGAACATATCTTCCTCCTGATCTTCTCCATACTCACAGATAACATTTCTCCAAAAACTAATGATTCAGAGCCTACTAGTACGATAATTTACAATTTGCAAACATAAGCTTAAAACATCACAATTTAAAAGTGACCTAAATTTTTGCTCGCCAGTGTATTTTGTTGAACGGCAAAACTGAAAATTTTGTTTCTGTAAGTTGTTAAAATCTCATGTACGCAGCACGTTTACAATTTTTACCTCCTCAGTTTTAGATTTTTGAATTTAACAAGAACACCATACATATGTTAGGTTTCACAGTTCTTATAATTAAAAAAGAAAGAAGAAATCCAAACTGTTGCAGCAGTATTAAAGAGAAATATGTTTTTCATATCAACTTTAAGAATTTCTCGTTTTATTTTTTTATTGAAAAAGTAATAAAAGTAACTAGAATATTAAAAAAGTAACAAAAAGTTACAAACCAGAGAAAAAGTAACTTTTAGTTAAAAAAATAACTAACTCTAAACCCTGGTATTTTCAAAAGTCAGCTGACCCTCAATTTGGAGTACCTTGATCAACCTTACAATTTTGGATTAAAAATTACTTGACCAATGTGATTCGTGGTTTTTTTTACGATTTTAAGTCGAGACGAAGAAGCTACTCTGAAAAGTTGGATTTTTCAATGTCATCAAAAGGGTTTTCCAAGAAGAAGCAGTACTTGGATAAGTGTCCACGAGAGAATCCGTTTAAAGATAACATTCCCTGTAGAGGCTGGAGGTCACCGAAACCAGTTCTAGAGTTCCTGAAACCGTCATTAAAGGCTGGTTTAAACAAGTACATGAGTATCTAACTGAGTATAAAGTATGAAGATATTCTTTTAGACCCTACTCGCATTTTTAATTGAGACGAAACCAACTCTGACCAGTGTCCAAAACATAAGAAAGTATTAGTTCCCAGATGGGCTAAAAATGTCTACGAGTTGACTTCACAGATGCTAAATCAGCGTTAACTATTATGTTTACCTTTGGAGCTTCAGGAGTAACTACTCCTCCGATGATAATCTATCCATACAAGAAATTTACAATCAAACATAGCTCCTTCTGTGCCAAAACATTGGAAAACAGAGCTGCGTGACACAGAGTGGATGAAGTCACAAGTTTGTTACGAGTATATTGCCAACATCTTCCATCCTTATTTGAAGAAATTGAATGTTAGGTTTACAGTCATACTTTTCGTAGACTGGCATCGAACGCACTCGGACGGAAAATTGAGCAAACTGTGCAATAAACTCGACTTTACTTTTTGAGAGTTTTTCAATCGGCCGATGTGGCGGCTTTTCGGTTAATTAAATCAGCATGGAAACATGCAGTTGTGTTTTGGAGAAGAGTAGATTCAGCCCAACAACTATCTAAAGAACATTTTGGGCCAATTTTAAAGATTGTGGTTGATTGAATAAAACTAGATGCATTAATAAACGGATTTCGTGCGTGCGAGCTATATCCGCTTGATGAAAATGCCATTGACTAAACGAAATGTTTGGGAAAAATCAGAAAATAACGAAAAATATAAACCAGCTAACGACTTTGTAAATGATTTAAAAAATTGAAGAAATTACAGAACAGCCATAGTAAAGAATTTGTAATTTCATGTAATTTATGAAAAACATTTCCTGTGAATAAAGGTTCTGTTGAAATTGTTGATATTCATGAAGAGACCCAAAACAATAAGCGTATGAATATATATTATAAAACAAAAACTGATGAAGACAACAATAATTTTGCTACAGAAAATACATAGGAGACATTCAATGAAGCCACGTTAACATGGAAAAACCATTGCACATCTGTAAGGATTCGAAACCAGAAATCAAAGACGATGATAAAACCTCTGGAGTAAACACCGACTATTTTGTTCAGCTTCCAACCAAAAAAAAATAACGTTTCTATTGAATTTTCAAGTGTGACAGTTAAAGAATTTATCAATAGTTTGTTTCTAGTTACGCTTGATTCTAAAGAAAATAAAATCGATTCCTTAGAAGGTACTTTACAATATCCAGGATCTTCAGAAAGGGCCGGTAAAACACAAACTGAAAGACTTTCCTTTACGATAACCTCACGTACTTGGTAAAACAAAATGTATAAGAAGAAAGAAGAAAAAAGAGACAGCACACTGCAAAAGAAGAAAAGAGGCGTTTGCAAGTACAAAAAAAAAGGAAGAAAGAGAAAGAAAACAAAAACCAAATTGGCAAAACTGCAAAAAACTAATTAATACAAAAAGCAACGGAAGAAAATACTAATGAGGTTGACACAAAAACCAACACTAATCAGGTTAAGTCTGTAGAACAAACTAGTAAAAGCAGTATTACTTCTTGTGTAACATTGAACAACTTTAAACCTCTAGTAGGTAGTATAAATAAAGAATCCATTTGTTCAGCTTCTGGTTCTGGGCTTAATAAATTAATGGTGAGTTTCCCGACAGAGCGAAGCTAATTAGAGGACAGAGGACTATGTTACATTTGCGCAGAGCATATATCAAAAATTAAATTTTCACAAACGAAAGATCCCTTAAAGTGCCAATAACCATATCTCTTGATTAATGATGATGAAAATTCTAAAAAGACCAAATACAACCTGATAAAGATTTATTGTAGAGAATAGAATTAAGACGGGTTTATTTCACGAAAGCTAAAGCTAGGCAGTCAGCGGTTTAATAAACTGAAGACTTAAAAATGGAAAACGAGCCGTAACACAGGGATTATACACTCTCTCCCCCAAAGCAATGGCGTACGGAAGTGCAGAGAAACAGGGGCCTGTATCGCCGCTACACACGGTGATCCCGGCTCAGTAACGCTGCACCTACGCTTCCCTATACTTAGGGTGCCAGAATGCAGCAAATATACACCGACGAGCCGGGCGACCGCGGATACGGACACAGGAACTAAGAAACACGACAGGCAGTATAGGAGACGTTTGTTTTCAAATTTCTAATACCAAATGTCAGATAATGACACTTCACATGTCAGAAATCTAACCTTAAACGCAGAGAATTTTATTACTATCAATCTTGTGCGAATGGGGATCAGTATGGTATAGTGGTTATATACCAGAGTCATCAGACCAGCGTTAACACATACAGTTTTGGTGTGCAGACCAAGAAGCTGCAAACCAACATCAAAAATCAAACTAGCTAAGGTTGAAAGCCTAATTTTTTGAAAATACAGAGGGCATGAAGATGATTATGGAGATTTTGCTAGATATGCCTATACCAGACCTTGTGATACAGAGAAAGGATAAGAAATTCCACAGGCAATCCGAGAATAACAGACTTAGATCATTGCTTAATCTGTAAAAGGATAGAAAACCCTGTTTTGACATGCCATCAGACTGTGTCGGAATTATGTACTGTACGAAAATTATGGAAATTTATAAAACTTATTATACCTCGATTATGCTGATTATTCTTATTGTTAACTAACTAAAAAAAATAAAGTTAAAAGGTATCTTTCCCTCGTTGGTTACAATATAAATGGGGTGATTTGGACCTACCTGATACCAGCCTTTGTAACTAAAACGCGATATTGGCGACGATGACATACTATTGTTACGTATGATTATTTCTATTACTTTCTTGTGCTTTGCACTTTTTAGAAGCAGCTATTTTGCTAGCTTGGTTCTGGTAGTTTATATTTGAGAGTTGTGCATACAACACTTTTATAAATACAAATTTGCTCAAAGAATATTTTATCAATCACCTAATACATCAACTATGTACACATATATTTTATAAATTACACAAAATTTCATAAATCTCTGAAACATGTCGAAAAAATCTGGGAATTTTAAAATTTTACGACAATATTACCGATGTAGAGCTTTGTTGTATTTAATTTGTAAGCAGAGATTGTTTACTAATTACTTTTTAGCAAAAACAAATGATTTTGAGAATTTCAACAAGATTTCAGTAAAATGTTTCAATTCTTTAAATTTCAGGATATTTCACAACACTACAGACAGATTAAAGATTCGGAATAGTACAGTAGCAGAAATGTATGGACTCTAGAAACATATGCTACAGTTTTTTAGGCGTTTATGCAATACTAAGATATAGGGATGAAACAAGAAAAGAAACATATTCACAGCCAGCCAAGCGGCACTAAGAGCTCTTCAAAGAGGCAAAGTGACGTCGCAACTTGCAATAAAATGCCTTTGGCGCACTGTGTCGCTTGGAAGGCTATAATACAGTTAAACTGATTTGGGTACCAAGGATTAAAAAACGTATTCTTTGAACCAGAGCCGGTTCTAAATACCTACATACATGTTTCTCTAGAAAAAATGCGAACACGCATGAACCAAAGCACAAAAAATCAGATCTGCTCTGATTATTCATGAAATAGGGACGAAAAGCTTTTCATAAATAGATTATTAAAAAAAAGAATCAAGAAGCTTCGTGTAATGAGTAGAATTTATCTAGAAACTACAGGTATCTTCCTGTAAAAAAATCACCTTCTTAATATGAAACTTGTAAGAAACAAACTGAAACGGTGGAATATATCTTATGCCATTCTATTGCCAAAGATTCAAACTATTTGGGTTTGATACAGTAGAACCAAAAAACTCTAACTTTTTCTCAACAAATAATCTGTGTTCTCTTCATGAAGGCCTCGGCTTTTTTGATCAGGAATAGAACCTACTGGGGAAAGCACAATAACCCTCCTTGGATGCCACAGACAGCTTTTAGGGCGAACAACAATAGCAATCGCTGCAGAAAGGAAGACATCATGGTGACTTGAATTCAATTGGTTTATTCCCTCCAGTCGATCTTGATCCTTCCATCTGTGTGTTATATTTCATCCTGAATAGAACATTAAGTGGATATTAACCTTTTCACTGATATGTTACATTTAGTACTGACTTCGACCTTAATTACAACTGCGGGCTGCGATGCATTCTCGATCTAGAGGGGATAAGAAGATTATCTGTTCTTGAGTGAACATTTTGATTACTAATTTATAAAAATGTAACTTGTAAATTAAAATTGACAGTCAAAGCCATGAAAACGACATACGTTGTCAGTTTTAAAGCTAACTCTGACGTAAATATTTTTGAACATTTACAGGAATTTAGCACAAATTGTGATACAGCACCCTTTTTTACTCTAGAAACCATGAATCCTTCACTTGAGTGATTTCAAGATGATTTGACTCGACTTGAAGGTTTTCCGATAATGACGACACTAACCGTGACAAATCATTTGGGACAACGTGCTTTTTGCCCTTTCGGTGAACAACCTGGTAGTCAAACTGTTAATAAAAACGAAACACCCAGCGTCCTAGCCTACCTTGAGCATCTTTCAGATTGTCTAACCAAACTAAGCTGTAGTGATCTGTCACTGCAGTAATCTTGGTGCTTTCTAAATAACAGCGGAGGTTTTCTATGCTCCAAACACGTATTTTCTGTTACCGAGTACTTTTTTTCAGTTCGATTCAGGAATCGGGAAATATAATAGATGATGACATGTTCTCTGACAATGCGGTTCCAATTCCATAGCCGAATGCGTCCGTTTGTAGAATAAGATTGTAATCGAAATTGGGAATACATAAGATAGAAGCTGGCACTAACACCTCTTGAGACTAAATAAACCTAGTTTCCTTTCATAAAAGTCTATTAAGGGGAGGAAGGAGCTTGTAATCACAAGAGACAAAACGCCTATACCTAAATATTATCCCGAGGACTTTTCAAACTTCAGTAGGGGTTTTCGCAGAAGATGAGATGAGTAATGAGTATACATTTGACCATAATATTCTTGGTCTAATATGTCAATTTTAATATAAAAGAATTCACCTTCTCCTACTTAAGCTAAGAATTTGAAAGAATTGTTAATGATCGATTAGCGTTTGCAGGACAGCCTACGGCTTAAATCTAAATTTCAATTGCATCCTAACATTACTGGCACGCGCTAAATGCCCGGGTTTATGGCAACGGTAGCAGAGTTTTGCGCTGGTTCCCCACCAGAAAATGAGGATTCCCTAACACTGTCCAAAGAAGTAGAAAAAAAGCTCTCAAGTAAGTTGACCACTAAGAGGTGGTTTGTAGTCATTAATCTTTGCTTTAGCTGCTACTAGTTTACAGCAATAGTTAAACAATTCCAATGGGGTGGTAATCTTAATCAAAAGCAGTTTTTACTGTTAAAATAAATGATTTGGAATGTAAGAACAGGAGACAAATGCTATCTGCAGCTGGGGTTGGCATATGGTCAAATAACAAAGACGAAACTCCTGTTTCCTACGAGCTACTAAACCATCACAAGCGTGCTGGGTCTAGAATGCTTAAATAAGACTAAAAGTAAAGACGATAGATCGTGCTGTATTCCTGAGTACTTACTGACTACACATCTTGGCATCCGGTTTGACAGCGAACACCAAACGTCGGCAGAATGTAGAACACAATTACGCGAGCGACAAAGATAGAAATTTGCCTTTCGATGTGTATTTAGTGAGTTCGATTGTTAAAGGAACTATTATATGACGCGACAAGACAAGGAACGGATAAACAACTTGAAGACATCTTTCGACCGGAGACCATTCGTCTATTTTAGTATCTTCATATCGCCTTCCACAGTTTATAAGAGATTTTCTCGAAGAAAAGAAAACGTTGGTGGATAACGTCGTCGAAGAATGTGAGAGTCTTTGGAGATTTTCCATGGTGCTCGTACCCAACTAAGACGGAAGTCTAAGACTACGCGTTGATTATTTATCGCAAGCTATTCGTTCTCTCCGAATACTGGCACGTGCGTGTGAAGGAACACAACAAAAATAAGGGTACAGTTAGGTTTTTAAGAATGCCATTTCGCCTTAAAAACACTAGCTCTACATTCCAACGATTAATGGATCGTTGTCAAGCCGGTCTTGCAGACCAAACGTTGACTCTTTATCTGGACGATCTAACACTAACATCAGATACTTTACACGCACATTTACGGAATTTACATGCCGCATTCAAGAGAATGCATTTATTTAAATTACATGCTAAGTGTGTGAATCAGTTAAATATCTAGGACACCTAATAATAATAATTTATTAACGGACATCCATTTACAAACAAATATTATTAAAACATTAACCAAAATAACTACATATACATAATGTAATGTAGAATAAATATAAATATAAAATATTGCTACATATTTAGTGCATTTCTTAAGGAGCACTTGAATTTGTTAAAGGAAATACCAAAGAATTCCAAATCATCATGTGTACATGCTAAGTGACATATTCTACAGTGAGGAGAATTTGCACCATACGCAGTTCGATGGAAAGGAATATTGAAAATTGGTAAATTACGTAAATTGGTATTTTTTATGTTCAAAGAAAAACATTGAAGTATTTGAGAACAATTAACAAATCCATTAAATACTTTAAACAAAAAATATAAATCGTAATAATTGCGGCGCACATGCAATAAAGATAGGCCAAAGTAATGTAAAAGATCACTATAACTGTAACCGTAGTAATCAATTCGGTACTTGTAACATAAAAATTTTACAAATCGTTTCTGTGTTGCTTCCATTCTATTTACTAATGTAATATAATATGGGCACCAAATGGTTGTGCAATACTCCAGAAGTGAACGAACTTGAGACGTATACAGTATAATTAAAATTCTTAAATCTGTGAAATCAGTACACTGACGCACAATAAATCCTAATATTCTATTGGCTCTGCTAAGTAGATTTGTAATATGTTGATCATAACTAACACATGCGTCAATAATAACACCTAAATCCTTAAAGCAAGTAACACTTTCTATTGCTATATTATTAATGTAATAAGTACAAATACCAGGTGATAACTTTTTAGAAAATCGTAAAAATTTGCATTTTGAAATATTTAATTCCAGATGGTTTTCATTACACCACAAAGTCAAACAATCCAAATCAGCTTGTAACAAATGATCTGAACCAACAGCATCAGTACGAATGAAAAGTTTTAAATCATCAGCATATAGCAGAAATTTGCTGGAATTGATAGAATAATTTATATCATTAATAAACAAAATAAAAAGAATTGGTCCCAAATGGTATCCTTGCGGTACGCCGGAAGTAACGTTAAACCATTCGGAGGTAGAATTATTAATGACAACTCTTTGTTTTCGCATGTTTAAGTAAGAGTAGATCCACGACAACAAGGGGTTTTGTAAACCTAATTTACTTAATTTGTAGATCAAGCGCTCAATATTGACTCTGTCAAATGCCTTATTAAGATCAGTATAAATACAATCAACGTTATGACCCAATTTTGTAGTATGCAGAACATAATTGGTAAATAAGAAAAGATTTGTTAGCGTAGATCTACCCTTAACAAAACCATGCTGTTCATCAATTATAATGTTTTTTACGGATTGAAACAATTTATCCGTAACAATGGCTTCAAAAGCTTTTGGAATTGCAGATAGAGTACTAATTGCACGGTAATTACAAGCATCTAAACGATCTCCCGTTTTAAAAACAGGAAAAACGTTTGATTTTTTCCACAATTCAGGAAATACAGAACTACTCAAAGAATTATTAAACAAAATGCACAAAGGTTTAACTAAGTTGTTTGCACAGCACTTCAAGAAGACTGCAGGAATATTATCTGGACCAGCTTTAGAATTAGCATCTAGAAAATTTATTTTATTGAAAATATCTTCTCTAGATATATTTAAATTGCAAAGATCAACAGTTTCTTTTAAATTATTATCCCAAAGTTTACTTTTATAAGTATCATAAGTACAATAAACCGAATGGAAGTACTTTGCAAATAAAGAGGCGATTTCAATCGGAGTATAACCCACAGAATTTTCATATCTAATACAGTTAGGTAAAGAATTATCT
>VTPC01003979.1:77796-135780 GCA_011009095.1 Ignelater luminosus
CTTTTTGAGATCTAACATAATGCCAGAAGCGTTGAGGATTTTCTAAAATATTATTCTCAATGCTTCTTATGTTATTTAACCTACAGTTATTGATAGCAATTTTACATTTATTTCTTAAATCCTTAAATATATTGTAATCTATAGGAAATCTGAACTGTTTGAATTGTTTGTGAGCGATTTTCTTTTCAATAATTAAAGATTTCGTACTATCATCAAACCATTTAGGAAAATTAAACTGCTTTTGCATTGGCACTCTTTTTAACTTAACATATAAAGATATAACAGAATTAATAATGTCGTAGAAAATATTAACAGATTCCTCAATTGAACTAAAATTGTTTAGTATATTCCAATCAATATTGTCTAAATGATTATTAATTAACTCATATGGTGCATTCTTAAAGTCTAAATAAAATATCTCACCATTGGTAAGAGTTGACTGAGAACAATCCTTTACATTTAATACAAAAGAAGGATGATTTATATCAGGTTTAGTTAAATGTGGCCATTGATAAATATTTACAAAATCCACATTACAAAATACTAAATCTAAGATAACATTATTAGCATTATAAATATAATTCTTGTGAAAAATAACCATAAAACGCAAAATTATCACAAACAATTTCTTCTATCTTAGAGTGTACATTAACTGGAATTAAAGTATCACATACAGTATCACAGAAATTATCACAATACCATGTAATTTTTGGTAGGTTATAATCACCTAAAACACAAATGATAGTATCAGGATAAGTTATGGTAATCTCCGAAATTAATTGAAGATGACCTTCATATAAAGAAATATCCGAATTTGGTGGAAAATAAACAACTCCCACTATCAGATTTTTACTAGCAAGATGAACACAAGTCCATATCTCTTCCCGATCATTTACATCAAGATTAATTAGAAAAGATGACAAACTCTTTTTGACTGCGATAAGAACTCCACCACCCCGTTCTTTGCTCGTTGTTTTAGGATTCCTGTCTTGACGAAAAACATTATAACGTCCTTCAATAATCTCTGAACTGTTAATTTCCCCATTAAGCCATGTTTCGGAGAGACAAACCACAGTGTGATCTTCGCTTAATACACTAGTAAATATTTCATTAACTTTTGTCCTAAGACCACGAACATTTTGATAAAATATGTTTATGTCGGATGCTTCGTGGGAATTGCCCTTTGAAAATTTTTATCATTATTTAATTTCTGATGAACGGGAGCATTATAAAATTTCCGAACAGCAACACCTTGTGGCCAAAAAGATGCATTAAGTAAATGCGATAAATAAGACGATTCCGCAGTGACCTTAAAAGAACTGTAGTGTTCAGGATATTTAGCGTTTAGACGAGTAACCTTGATTTTCAATGAACTGGTTTTTTTATTATCTGACATTTTTATTAATTTACCAGTAACATAATTCTCGATCTTGGTTTCATCAACATTTGGATTAACTCTTGTAACGTGTACATCATAACTACGGGCTTGTTTTGCTGCTGCGGTGAAGCCCTCATCTAATTGTGAATTCGTAGTACCAGAGCCAATAATCAACTTATTACAAGAAGTTTTATTATTAAAATTGGAAACCATTCTGGCCGGTTCATGGCATTGCTGCGATAAGTTAACATGTATATCAGACGATCCATTCACAGCTGTAGCGTTTTCCACCTTCGAAATCTTTTTAGTAGCAGCGACAGAAGCGTAATTTGCAGTAACGGAAGGTTTATCAGAAGAAGAATTAACTTTGATTTGTTCATAAGAAGTAGTTTCTTTGTTAGCAAATAAACGATCTTTACTTAATAATCTCACTAAGTCAATGTTGCTTGATTTCAAATTATCAATCTGATCTCTTAGATATGCTACTTCACGCTGTAATATTTTTGTTTCTTTCTTAACAATATTATTAATAATATCTAGAAACTCACCACTTTTCAAAAATAAAATTATTTCACAAGTAAATGCTTTTGAATTTATTTGTGCACATTGAGTACTGGCATTATCAGCTTCATTTAAGTTATAGCAATCTTTCTTATCACAATCAGGGCACAATACATTTTCTTCATCAAGAACCTTAACATTTAAGCGTTCTACATATTTAGGATGGATGATTACACCACAAACTTTACACTTAGGACCATTAACTGCTTTACTTTTGCAGTATAAACAAATGCGACCTTTCTCCGGCGCCATCTTGACACTTTTTGTGTGAACACAATAATAACAAGCGGACCCGGAGAAAGTATCTTCTGCGAAACGTTACATAGATGTTAAGCTTTTATCAGATGTGTTAGTAGTGTAATTAGACGATTCAAAAATCGCGAGACCGTTATCGAACCTGACGAAGAAAGATGCTTCTTGAAAATGGAGGGAAGAAGAGCAGGACGCTTTTGATGTTCTGGCTGACCCTTCTAAACTATATACGCTGCGCGCCGATGCCGGTAATTATGCTTTGGGAACCGTCTTACCTCAAGGTGAAGGGCCTGAAGAATACGCAGGCACACTATTCACTCTGGCGGAAATTCATTATTCAACGACGAAAAAACACCAATCCAAATAGGTCGCTTGGCATGGTGGGCTTTGTACCTCCAGTTTTCTAACCTAAAGATAACGTATACTCCTAGAGAAGTAAACGTAGTCGCCGAACACCAGGTGAAAAAAGGCCGCTGTACAGATAAACAACGACATATCCAAAGAAGTCTGTGCTGCTCAACAGATAAAGCCGGAACTGAAGGAGATAACCGCTGATTTCGAGAACAACACAGAAACACCTTGCAGGTAGATCATATCTGATGATCTATTCAAACAGACGGATCTTCGTCGTAGAAGACACGACCTCTAAGTAGATCTAACTGAAATAATTAGTGATGACGGTGCACAGTTCATTAGTAGCGTAACGGAGCAGGTGTGCCACGTTAAACAAGAATTAATTCGTTTGTATCATTCTGCAACGAAATAGAGATATAAAGACTCAACTCAAGTTCGGATCATGGTGTATGGGATTCGCGTTGAACACTACCATCTGTAGTTTCGCATGATGCTTGGTGAAATTTAAGAGGAGTAATTAATTAACAACGACAATTTCGTTTCGCAGATAGCACCTTACCTGAAATCGTCCGCGAATAAGATGAAAAGATATCAGCAGACAAATCTTAATTCTTTTTGGGCTGCTGGAACGTCAAACAATGGCCGAAATAAACAAAGCCGGGCAAATTTCAAGAGAAATGACAAAGTACAAGATTAAAACACTCGGGCTTAGCAAAACTAGGTAGAATGGAATAGGAAATATGATACTTGTAAATGGAAACCAAATACTCTACCCAGGATATGAATACGACACCGCAAAAAAGGAAAGAGTAGTAGCTATTATGATAGATATATCAATTACAAAAAGCTTACTGGAATGGGAAGGCAAAACAGAAAGGGTAATACGAGCGCGGTTTAAAGGGAAATACAGTAATATAAAAATTAGAAACGTCTATAGCCCTACAAATGATAAAGACGATCAAACTAAAGATACCTTTTATGAGGAACTCCAAGCAAACTGGGAGATTATACAACAGAAACAACCGAGAAACATTAAATTATTAATGGGCGATCTAAATGCAAAAGTAGACAAAGACAATGAAAGCAAGGAAAACATCATGGAGAAACACAGAATGGGGAAAATTAACAAAAATGGCCGTGGACTAGTAGACTTCTGCTTGACAAATATTTTAGTTATTGCGGGTAACTTATTCAAACACGACAATCACAAAGCAACGTGGATGTTACCTGGAGGTATCTATAGAAACCAAACTGATCATGTAATGATAGAAAAAACATGGAGGAACTCCCTACTAGTTACAAGAGTTATGAGGGGTGCAGATGTAGGAATAGACCATCAACGTCTTAGAACCAAAATAAAAATAAGCTTGAAGAACAACAAAATCCTACCGGTAAGTACAAATTTTAATGTTGTCAAATTAAAAGATAATAAATAATATCCGAAAAATTAACCCACTTAGAAACCTTTCGGCAGAGAACATTTGACAACATTTCAAAGACGCAGTAAAGAAAAGCGCAAAAGAAACAATTGGACAAAGTCGGAAAACAAAAACCATGGATAACAAGCGCTACATTGAATCCAATCAAAGAGAGGAGAAGAATAAAAAGGAAATGGTTGAATACAGTAGACGAAACAAGAAAAAACCAATACATAGAGAATATTAGAATAAAAACAGATAAGTAAAAGAGGGCAAGAAAAGACAAGAGAAACTACCTTGAAAACCTGGTAGAAGAAGCAGAGAAAGTAGCCCAAAGAAGAGATATAAAACACCTATACGAAATAACAAAGAAAATTACGGGGAAAAGAACCAAGTCATTTAATAGAATACAAGGAGCAAACGGAGAAATACTCAAAAGCGAAGGCGACATCATAAAAACATGGACGGAATACTTTGTTGAAATGTACAAGAAGAAAGAAACAAGAAATAGTGTAGATGAACTAGAGAGAATCGAGCCGCTAAACATAAACTAAGACGAAATTATAATGAAGGAAATCCGGGAAGCAGTTGGCAGTATGAAAAATTGTAAAAGCGCAGACGTGGATAATATCCCCATAAAACTTATTAAAGCGGGCAAGGAAAGATCTATAGAAATTCTACACATCCTCATGAACAAAATCTGGAATACGGAGACCATACCAGAGTATTGGTCGCAAGGAATAATTAAGGAGACCTCGCACGATGCGAAAACTCGAGGCCAATAACCCTTTTATGCATGGCTAGTAAAGTATTGTGCGAAATACTAATATTAAACAAAATGAAAACTGCGATAGACCAGACTAATAAAGGAAAACCAAGCAGACTTCCGAGCAAGGCGCTCATGCAAAGATCAAATATGCACATTGAGGATAATACTCGAACAAACCAAAGAAATGGGGGAAAGCATCTGCATCAACTTTATAGATTTCGGGAAGGCATTTGACTCAATAACGAAGGAGAACATGTGGAAAATTCTAGACGCATATGGACTACTGAAGAAAAAATAAGAAAAGTGATAAAAATTATGGATGAAAATTTTTCAGCAAGAGTAGAACATGCAGGGAAACTGTCCGAAAAAAATATGATTAACACAGGAGTTAAACAAGGGTGCGCCTTATCACCAACTCTATTCCTAATCATCATAGACTGGGTGATGGAGAATACAAGAAATAATATATCCGGAATAAATTGGGGTACATTTAACAAACTTGCAGATCTTGAATTTGCTGACGACATATGCCTAATAACTAGAAAGAAAAACCAGATGCAAAGAAAAACAATGAGACTTAAAGAAGTAGCAGAGCAAGTTGGTCTTAAAATAAATGAGAAGAAGGCAAAATTCCTAAAATACATAGAAGAGGATGGAAGAAGTATAAGCATAGAGCCTAAAAATATTGAAGAGGTTGAAGAATTCTGTTACTTAGGAAGTGTAGTGGATAAAACGGGAGGCTTTCAAAGAGACATAAGAAGGAGAATAGAGCAAGCCCAACAGTCGTTTAATATGCTGAACAAAATATGGATATCAAAAAATATTACAGTTAAAACAAAATTAAGTTTATTCCAAACCAACGTTAAGAGCGTATTCCTGCACGATGCAGAAACATGGACATTAAATAAACAAAGTATACTAATGTTACAAACATTCACTAATAAATGTCTAAAAAAAATTTACTAAATATTCTGGCTCGATAAAATAACAAACTTAAGGTTATGAAAGATATCAAACGAAGAAAGAATAGAGATGACAATTAGACACAGAAAATGGGAGTGGATTGGGCGTTTATATGAAGCTTGAATACGGGGCCTCCAAAAAATCCCGCCCCGGGCCTCATTTGGTGTAGGTACTTCACTGCATGTAAAATTTTTCTTGTATTAAAATAAATATAGTAAGATACAATTTTTGAAATCAGATAAAAATTTATAAGCGAATACGCATTTCAAAGTTCCTACTACATCATCTTTGTTATGGAAATGTTTTATTACTTATACTAAGTTTTGAAATAATTATTGTGAGATTAGTTTTTGCTATTAAATTAAATTGCTTTAATAGAACTAGAAATCGGTGTGCAACATAGTTGTTAATAAGAATGAAATTAAAACCTAACAATTTGTTTCTGAGCACCTACATCGATTTCTATATTATCTTGACAATTTTTTTTTATAAACGCAAGCTTAAGCGAGTTTACTAAATCTTGTTAAATCTTGGTAAAACTTTTTGCAATTTCAAAACATTCTTTGTAAAGATATTTTGAACGAATATGATGTTGAAAAGCATTTGCTAAAATGGATATGGATACATATTACATTTCAAGCCTGGAATATTTACTGGAACAATTTACTCGTTACATAATTCACGATTAATTAATGAAAAGTGGATTTAATGTTAATTTAACATTAAATGGTAAAATGATTCAATGCTAATTACTAAATCTGACGCAAAAATAACCGGTTGCAGTTACAAACAAGGATTATAATAGTTACAAATTATCTTTTTTTATTCTTTATAGCTGACATACTTAAATGCATTTACTAGATATTCATAACAACTTTTATACTCTCAGTACTTATTATTTATTTGGTTTTTATACAATCAACATATACGCAAAGGTAAATCCCAAGAAAAACATGAAAACCAGTTGAGAACAATAAATCCATCCATATGTTCTAGAAAAAGATTGTGCAGATTCATACAAATGACAAGCTTGAATTGTTTTTTGTCGAAAATTAACTGGATTGTCTTGCACTATTAGATTGTTGTGTTCGGACGTGATTGTTATTGATACCATGATAAAAGTTCCTGAAAGTAAAAACAATCTTCAGAAATGTGCATGTTTATTTTTCTTTTATAATTTCTAAAAATCTCAATTTATTACAAACATTTTTATCTAAACTATTCACAAAATAACTATTGCAGAATAACGTATTATCCTAATTTATTAGAAGTCAGATTTTTAAAAAAAAGGTATGCGTATTTTACAGTTAATTTTATTTAAGAGTATCAATGATTTCGTTAATTTTTCGTTATATTGTAATGTATGGGGTAAAATATAGCTTTTATGGCACTTCCTGATTTAACAAAGACGAATTGTCAGAATAAAGACAACTTGTTCGTTTAAGATTAAAGCCATAAATTAATAACTTAAAATGTGAAGGTAGACCAGGTCCATATTAATTCCTGGTTTATTTTTATATTTATAGCAGAGCTTACTGTACATCTTTCAACAACATTTCAACAATACATTTCCTTATTTAAGCAGAAAAATCAAAAAACCCATTCAATAAATTTAACAAATGCTTCCGAAGTGAAATTTTTGGAAGAATAAAACATTCCAATGAAAAGTAATTTAATCATAGCTTTAAGCCGGAAGTCGCTTTTTTTAGTCCAATTCTTGGAGTTCTTCTGTCTGCTTGTAAATTATAATATTATAACAGCAATGAAACCGAATAAGCTTGACAAATGAACAGGTATAGAAATCCCAACATCCCAACTTCAATTCATTTTGGCTATACCAGAAACAAAAGATCAACCACACATGAGCTACCTTTAGAGAAATGAACAAGTAAAAGTTTAGATAACCAAATTACACCAGACCACTTATCCGAATATCAAAGACGAAACATAGAGAAAGTTACGAGGTAATAATTAAAGGTGAAATACAATGCAGAATCACTGAATCGTGATAAGAAAAACCCAACCCTTATCAATTTGCTAACAAGATCTATAATGAAGTAAAATTAACGAGAAATACAAGTCACATCTGTGAAAGTTCAACATACTGAGAAAATAAAGTAAAATGTTTGAAGGATTATATCCTGTTTCCAGCTTGCTACCATAAATAAAATGGAAAAATTCGTCAACAAAATTAATCAACCTTTCAGTGCGAACTCATTATTATGTAGAAAGGCACCGAAAGCACAGATTCAATACAACACATGTAAACAACTGCATGCACTATACGATATACTAAAGAAAAATGCAAGAAGTAGTGAATGTAAATAAGGTAAATATAATTAAAACTATTAGGTATCTCTTCGTAAGACATACATATTTATTTAAATTGTTTTTCCAGAAAAAAATTTATAAAACTGGAGGTGGCATCTATGTTCCTACCAGAAGTGTTTTAGACAAAAAGATCATTTGCACTCTAGAACCATAATTTCAATCTTTAGCAAATAATTTTAATGGTTGTGCTAATTATTCATCAGGTAGTTATTATTATTATTATTATACAATTTAATTATAAGATTAACAATCGTTCCCCAAAAATCAGTACAAGAAGAAAACAATTTTAGTTTCTTAGCAAATGGTATGTATATGCTTGCAGTTATATACAATTCTTCTTATTTTATAAGAATAATAATAATCTGGTCATCATATCAACACATATAACAAATTTCAGCTACAAACTAGAATTATATCAATCGATTTGATTGCTTGATTCTTAGAAAACAAAAACGAAGAAAATATGATGAAGACATTCATAAACAAAAGATGAAGATTCTGGAAATAGAGGAGAATATCAAAAAGATGCAATTGGAAGCAATGAATCAAGAAATTGATAACAATAAGATCTTTAATGACATTGCAGCTGTAATTAAACAAAACGAATTAGAGCCTAGATGTAACGAAACGGAATATAAAAACGGAGTCTACGAATTAGAATTCAAGAAAATGCAAAATTGAAATGTGTAAATAGTAATGTTAAGTAATAAAGTAAACTTACACAAAAACATTTTTTATTAAGGTTCTCCTAACCGCATTTCCTCCTCCATTATTACCCTGCATCACTTCTTGTTCCACTTCCTCATTGACAACTACTTTTCAAAATTATTTGGATTGTTTTTATTGGCGACTATATCATTCAGGACTGCAGTTGCTACAATGTTTACCAACGTAGTATTCACTTTGGAATCCTTAATCTCAAGGGGAGGCAAGCAAATCGCCTTTTCCAAACCCCAAAACATTTTTCAATGCAGTTTCGAGTTTGGATATGTGCATTATTGTAATTTTGCTCTCCTGGTGTAGCTATATTCAGAAGTGAAGTCATCATATAGTCTTTTATTGCATTAGCGCTATCCGCAAATAATAAGCAGCCAGGAAATTCTGCTGCTTCAAACTGGTCAGACGCAGATGATGCATTCTACACATTGCTGTCATGTGTTGCACCTGGTCAACAAGCATCTATGTTTTTAATTCCCTTTCTGGTCCGGAATATCTCTGCATTTTTACCACCCAGTTAAAGAATTTTTATGCTGCTGCCATCAACATAACCAATAACATTGGGGAAATTTTTAGTGTTGTGAAATTTGGTTTTGGTTGCTAATATGTCTGCCGATGTTGGTATATATTTAATGATTTTTAATAATTCTGAAGACTGTGCTTTTGTGTATGCCATAATCATTTCCAACCAGTATTTGAAAAGAGTCTAAGCATATGGAAATAAAATATTTATACAGTAAAGATTGAAACTAAAAATAAGAATGATTTTTTAAATATACTTTTACAATTGCTACACTTCAACATTGAAGTCAAGTCATTAACAAAAGACTTGAGTTTTATATGCTTAACACGTTCGTTGCGGTACAATTATGATCCGTATGGTATCCTGCAGAGGAGAAGAAAGCAGAAAGAAAAGACATAGAGAGAAGGATGGAATATTCGGAATGTCTAAATTAACAAAAAGATCGCCAAGTAAAAAGAGCCATATGAGCTATGATGAAACAAATCATGGACAAAAACGATCAAATGATGATAGAAATAAAAAATATAGATAAGAACAACGCCAAAGTTTGGATGTAATTTTAAAAACTTAAAGAGAAAAATGAAAATTTGGAAGCAAAACTAAAGAAAGCAACGGAAAAAGTAGAAAACTTAGAACAGGACAAAAAGAAGAAAAACCCCGTTATCAAATGACGATGAAAAACTACTCAAACAATCTCTTAAAGATTTTATAACTAGGAATTTAGAGATAAACGTCAAAGTAAGGGCGGCAACAAAAATAGAAAATAAGGTATGCTTGATAGAAACGGAAGACACCACGGATAAGCTAAAGATACTAAAAAATAAAAATAAACTCAAGAAGATAAAATACACCTAGAGCCAGACATGACAAAAAAAGAAAGAGCCATTCAGTAAGAAATCAGAAAAGTAGCGAAGAATAAAAAAAATAAGGGTAATCAGACAAAAATAGGATATAGAAAGATAAATGGTAAGGAATAAAAGTGAGTTGACTCCACGAACAAGCTTATAGAAAACACCAGAGGTAATAATACAAAAGCTCAGTAAACAAAGACAAGAGGACTTAATGGTAACAAAACAGGTAACGAAAAAGGAAAAGAGTAAGGGGCACAAATGAGAAAGAGGTAGAATTAGTAGAAGAAATTGATAAAACGCAAATGAGTAATGCAAATAATAGGTGTTATGAAAACAAAAAAAAAGAAAAGTGATGGTAGTACTTTAAAAATGATATAGCATATGGAGGTCTGGAGTAAAAGAAGATATGAGAGTACAAGCGGGTGTGGCTGTAATAGTCAGTGAAGACAAGGTAAAGGAGATTATAGACATCAGATATATCAATGAAAGAATAATAACTATGGAAATCTATATGCGACAAGAGAGATTCAGCTATATAGTCACATATGCACCCAATAAAAATGTTGGAACAGAGGAGAAAAACTATTTCTATCAAATTAAAATAATAATTGACTATTTCTTAGTTAATCGAGAAGTATGGAAAAAAGTCGTAGATTTCAGAGTAAATAAAGGTATAGAAATAGGCAGCGACCATTACATGCTAAAGATGAAGTACAAGGATGAAAGTAAGAATGAAAATTATGAGGAAAGGAAAAGAAAAATAATTAAAGAAAAGATATCTTTGTATAGACTACAAAAAACGAAAGTAAGGGAAAAGTATCACAAAGCTTTGAATAGGAGAAGAGAAAACACCATTGACCTAGGATTAGAAGAAAGGCGTAAAACTTTTAAGGACTGGGTAAAAGATGCAGTAAGAGCAAGTCGTGGAGTGAAGAAAGTCGACAATGATGATAGAAGAAAATCGGCATGGTGGTTGCAAGAAATAAATGTAGCACTAAAAGAAAAGAAGAACAAATTGAAGAAATACTTAACAACAAGAAACCACACTGACTATGAGAGATACAAAGTAAAAAACTTAGTTAAAGTTAGTAAACAAGCAGCATGGACAAATTTTGGAAATAAATTATCTCTACAGTTCAGAGAAAACCAGAAATTATTCTACGGAATGCTAAAACAAATGAAAAAACCCAAAACTAATAATATGCTTAAAAACGTAAAAGACAGAAATGGCAATATACATATTAACAAAAAAAGAGGATATTATGAAAAGATGGCGGGAATATTTTGGGGAGTTACAAGAAGAAGAATTAGAATATACAGATGAAAAAATGACAATGTTATAGAGATCCACAGAGAATGAAAAAATTGGGAAAATTCAGATGATGGGATAACTAGGGATAAAATGGAAAAAACAATTTATAAGCTCCGGAAACGGTTGAAATTACAGCCGAAAGGATTAAATATCTAAATGAAGAAGAAAATGGAAAATTGTTGCAAATGCTAAAGCTGATAAAAAAAAGAACGCCAAGTGATTGGAGAATTGGGATAATTCTGCCGCTTTTTAAGAAAGGAGATTATAAAGAGTGCAAAAACGACAGAGGCATAACATTAACGAGTGTCCCAGAAAAAATATATGCTAGAATTTTTAAAATCGACTATGGAAAAAACTAGACGCAACACTAAAAGAAACACAAAGTGGGTTCAGAAAAAAGCGAGGAATTCATGACGAGATTTTTCTTATTAGGCAAATAAGTGAAAAAGCGATTAGAACCGGTAGGGAAATACATATAAGTTTTATTGATATGAAAAAAGCTTTTGACTGCATACAAAGAGAAGATGTATGAAGAGCCCTAAGAAAAAGGAACGTTGAAGAAGAATTAATTATAACTTCATTAAAAACCTATACTATAACACCATAAATTATGTGCAATTAAAAAATGAAAACTCAGAAAGCTTTAAAAATACAATGGGGTTAAAGCAAGGGTGTACCTGGAGCTCAATCCTTTTCAACCTGATTTTGGACGAAATGATAAAAAACAAAAAATAAATTGAAGACATATCTGGTGGGCTATTGGAGAATAGTGATGAAGAAGAATGGCTATAATTACGTAAAAGATTTCCAACATAACATAAATGTTCTGAATAAAGTGTTGAAAAGAGTGAACATGAAAATAAATGCAGAGAAATCAAAAACAACGTTAATTGGAAGTACAGACAGAAACTCAGTATTAAAATAGATGGAAAGAATTTGGAGCAAATAAATAATTTAAACATCTGGGTGAAATAGTGAATAGGGAAGGAAATATGGAAGACGAAATCAACGACAGGCTAGAAAAAAACAGAAAAAGTATTTAATGCCATTAAAACATAATTTCTGGGGTAGAAAGAAGTTCTAATTTATGTGAAATCAGAGATGATTAAGAAGATAGTAAAACCAGTATTAACATTCGGGTGCGAGTCGTGGACAACGGCAGAAAGGTAGATATCAAAACTAAATAGTATGGAGATGCGTTTTTGAAGAAAGATAGAAGGAAAAACTAGAAGAAACAGAACCAGGAATGAGACTTTTAGAAACCATCTAAAAATACTACCGATACACATAGAAAGAATGGAGGATAGCAGACTTCTAAGACAGATATATAAAACAAAAGGAGTAGGCAAAAAAAAGAGAGGAAGACCCCAAAAATCATGGAAGGATGAAGTAAAAAATGCTGCTGAAATTAGAGGAATTGCTTGGACAGATATTCCGAAGCTAGCTTAAGATAGAAAGGAATGGAAAAAGAGATGGAAAGAAACATGACGCAACTCCACTACTCCTACGCCGAAAACTAAAGGAAACCTAAGTATGGTATCCCGGACGTATGCGGTCATTCAAGATGGTAGTTCTTAATTTTACAGATGAATTTATTTTACTTGTAGAGTTCGAACCAGCACTATTTCTTTCTGAATTTAAATAAAAAACTTGTACGGGACATATCAGCCCCGTACCGCATACAAACAGGATTTTTGTTCCTATGAGATACATGGTTGCGCGACAAGTCTCAACCTGCAACTGGAGCAGCGTCGTCAGTTGGGTGGTAATATTTTTACAGTAGAGCACTGTGCTTTTGTTAAAATCGCGACTACGTCAAAGTACGCCTGCCACTGAATACGTATGTCAGACCGCATTAAAAGAATTATAAATCTGGCTTTGTCTCAATGTGTTAATAGCAGTAATTTTGATGGATCTGGAGATTCAGAGAATTTAGTGCTCGATAAAAACTATAACCTATCAAGCGATGATTCAAACTGAGAAGGTATTGAAGAAGGAGAAGGTGGATATGTATGGCTTAACTGTCGATGTTATTATTGATGCAAGATCATTTATAATTGTTACCCGGACAGCAAAGCTTTACTATTTCATAACTACATAGTAACTAAGTAAAATAAACGATGTAAAGAAATAGTAAAATAAAAGGTAACTATAAGTTAACTATTGGTCAAGAATGTCCCGGGTATTGTAACTGTAGAGTTACTCTTAGATTACGTTTAAGTAACTTGCACGTAGGAATGTCACAATGCGTAGTAATCTTTCGAGCATTTAGGAGTTACTTTATAGTTGCTGTATCTTGACTATTTAGTTACGGGTTGACGTTTTTTTTAAGTAACGTTTCTGTAACTATCAACTGTCAGCATTCCAAAATGAGGTTCCTTCAAAGGCACTTTTAAGTACGTTTATGTTAACTTCAACCAGAAGTAGAACTTTGGGGTAATTTACGCAGAGTCATCCTCAAATGTATTAAAATTCGAACTATTTCTTGGGTTTTTCTTTCCAACCACATGTATTAACAATGACAGTATACTAAAATCGGCGAACCAATTTTAGATTATAGACTTTAACGTGAATTCCTAAACACTACTTATTTTAAATTTGGCGGGTATTTTATTCAAATTTGCTAATGTAAATTGGACGTCGACTCAGTTCGGTACTAGCGCATACTGTACATGCGACTTTCACGTGATCACTGCATTGGTTCGCCAATTTTAGTATACTCAATACTGTACGTTTAACACGGTATCTATTTAAAAACGTTAGAATAACAAGGACAGAAGTTGTTAAACTTTTCGTGTATAGAATATCTCTGCCAATCCTCCGTGCTTTTAAACTGAACAAAAAGGGTATGACGAACTTGTACATTTCGTCAACTTTATTTTAATCCTTAAACTACAAGTTAAATATAAGCTTTTACCTGAACTGGTGATTACAATAAATGCATTGTAACCGCTAACAAAACATCCATCGGTTAATAAAATAATATGCTCGTTTACAACATATTCAGAAAATCAGGACCGAACCGCCAGCTTTGGGGGCCCTGGGCTAATATTGTTTGGGGCCCTCCCAATTAACCCGAGGTTGGGGTAGTTGTGGAAAAGCCATTCGCCATTTTACTGATAAACTTTTTTTTATCCATTTCTAAATCGGAAAAATTACAGTCAACAAACATTTTTTTATTTTATTTGATGCACTTGGATATACTAAATCCGCCCCTGAATTGAATTACATAACAGTTTTCTTATGAAACAATTTCATGGCGCGTTTTAAGGTTTTTGTCGAGATATTTCCTTTCATAATGCGACATACAATTTAACCTTAGATTTTATCAGTACCTTTAGGAGTATACTGTAAGGGTATGTAGATATCTGTATCTGAGATTTTGGTATCAAACCAAATGTGTCACCCAATTACCTTTCCTTGCTTCTGATAATACACTCAAGACCATTACTATAGCACCATACGCAATTTTGCGGTACATGGCCCTTAATAAAAGATTTTGACTTAAAATTTTTAATGACGCATGTTTCAAAAAATACATCAACTAAAACAACCGAGAGTCCATTAAAATGTGGAGATAATAAGAAATACAAATTTGATTTTTACTTGGAGCATAACTGTAACTGTTTAAAAAGAAACATACTTATTACATAGTGTGCCTTGAAAAATAAAAACAAAATGTTTGTTACGTTGTTGACGTTAGCTGTTAGTGAATTTTATTGCAAAAACGCCTCGAGGAACGTACCTCACAGACGTCGAAAAATGCAAATTTGGGCTCTACATGAGCAGAATTACGGAATCCACGAAATTACTTAGAGAATAACTCTGTCCTACAATGTTGTTCTAAATCTTCTGAATAATTCAGATAATTATGTGAAAAAAAACGGGGTGGCAAAAAAATGAACGAGAGGAGTGGTTGTTCCAACAAGACAACGCAAGAGAAACAAAACAATAAATTTGTTAAAATGGTCAGCTTAAATCCTATGGAAAGTCTCTGGGGAATCCAGAATCCATTAGAGGGATGTATGAAAATAACAAGCAGTTCCAGACAACAGAAGAATTAAAAGACGTCATTAATGCAACCTGAAACAATCTTAACAAGAACTCATGGATAAACTTATTGAAAATATAAACAACAGAATTTTTGAGATTATTCGGAAAAATGGAGGACACACCTATTATTAATGTCACTTTAAGTTGTTTTTATTTTATTTTTATTGTGTAAGTTCTGGAAATAAATAAAAATTGGTGCTATAGTTGTTCTCTTAGGAACATTTAGATTTTCACTACTAACTGTTCAAATTTTTACAAATAATTCTATTTTTTAACCATTGTTTTCTTTTTGAGGCATATTCAACTTATCGTTAACAATTCCAAGTCGATAAAACCTTTATCAAGCGCTAAATACCACAAAATTGCATGTGGTGCTATAGTTATACTTTTGAGTGTATTATAAAGCTGTTCCAATTAAATAATAAGAATTTTTATGGCCTAGTATTAATTGTAATAATATCAGGTTTTGATAAATAAAATAAAACAGCAAAAAGGCTCGCGTTGGTGGAACAAACGTTTATTTAAAAAGTAATTTTATGGAACTAGAAGAATTTTGAGTCACTTGAAAAATTCTACGTGTTATATCAATGATCGATTACGAATACTTGGCATCATTAATTGAGTCAAAAATCACAACTTTAAACAATAGAAAAGAGCAAGCAACTCGCTAGAAAATACCCAAAGCTGCCTCTTTCAAAGGCAGCCTCGGGACGAGACAAGTATCAACTTTGTCAACCATACCTAAAAAAGGGGGGCCCTTTGATTAAACGGGGCCCTGGACTGCAGCCCATAAAGACCATGCCTAAATCCGCCTCTGCAGAAAATCTTTGTAGAATGTATTAGTTTATGTTGAGAGCAACAGAAAATAGTCAGCAAGCAGTAGAATTACTACAAACAGTTGTTTTATTGTAACATGACCTACTCTGTTCTAAAAGTAAGCTTTAATATACTAATATTACTGCAAAAGGACAATCAGATAGTGCACTTGTCGCAACGAACCTTTTTGGTTCCTCCAACAAGTAAACTTACAGTAAGTTGACGGTTGTGTGACTACTAAAGAACATAAGAAAGTTTAGATACGGTTTCATACCAACTAAAACGTTACTACATAGTTACCTGACCCCAAAATGCCTTAAAAATTGTTAAAGAGAAGTAACAAAACGGTATGTATGTAAAATTATAGTTAACAATAGTAACATTGCTGTAAAAAGTAGTAAATTTTTGCTGTCTGGGTACTATCGTAAAAGCAAAGGTGCGTTGTAGACAAATATTCACTATCGTTGATGATGGAGATGGAATGAACTATTTGAATACGATTAGAAAATACAAAAATATTAAGTCCCAGCACACCATTAATAATCATTTCTTCATTAGCTATAGAAATGGTAAGTGTACGGTTCAAAGAATCGGTATCAATACGTTTGGTGATATGGGCAAAGAAGTAGCTGCTTTTTTGAAATTGCCTGAACCATCTTTATGTATACTAGTCTTCAACAACTCTTCTGACTGATTGTGGTTCTGACATACGAGGGTAGTCTGAAAAGTTTCCGACCTCAACGTGAAGATGGCAGCACTCGTAAATAAAAGCTACTGAATTTCGTTGTTCATCTGTTGACAGTTACTCACCAAAGTTTCAGCCATTTTGGACGCGCAGTTTTTATGTAACAGTCGTTTGAGTGAGTTGATGTGAGTTTTTTTGTGAAAATGGACAAAATCGAGTATCGAGCTGTAATTAAATATTTGTTTTTGAAAGGCTGCTGAATTTAAACGTGGCCGTAAGAGCTTGGGAGACGATCAACGTTCGGGACGTCCAAAAACTGCAACTACCGACGAAAACATCGCCAAAGTTCACCAAATGGTGCTAGACGACCGCCGAATTAAAGTGAGAGAGATAGCAGAGGTTATGAACATGTCAAAAGAACGTGTTTGTCACATATTAAATCAACATTTAGGCATGAGAAAGCTGTCCGCGCGTTGGGTGCCGCGTTTGCTCACGTTAGACCAAAAACGTGTTCGAATGAATATTTCCAACGCTCTTTTGACGCAGTTTAGGCAAAATAAATCCGAGTTTTGCCGCCGATTAATTACTGTAGATGAAACTTGGATACACTATTATACGCCCGAAACAAAAATACAGTCCAAACAGTGGACTGCAAAGGGGGAACCGGCTCCAAAAAAAGCAAAAACTGTTTTTTGGGATAGTCATGGAGTTATTTTAATCGATTATCTTCAAAAAGGAAAAACCATTACAGGAGCATACTATGCATCATTACTTGACAAGCTGAAGGCAGAACTTGCGAAAAAACGGCCACATTTGCAGAAAAAGAAAATCCTGTTTCACCAAGACAACGCACCGTCTCACACCTCAGCGGTTGCCATGGCGAAAATCCACGAATTACGGTTTGAACTGCTTGACCATCCGCCTTACTCACCAGATCTAGCCCCAAGCGACTTCTTTTTGTTCCCTCATCTAAAAATTGCGCTCGGAGGACAAAGATTTTCGTCAAATGAAGAGGCAATCACCTTCGTGAACAATTATTTTGCAGAGAAAAATGCCGAGTACTATTTGGACGGGTTACAGAGATGGGAGCATCGCTGGGAGAAGTGTGTAGAGTTACAAGGAGACTATGTTGAAAAATAAAAAAAAATTTTCAGAAAAAATGTCTTGTATCTTTGTTAGGTCGGAAACTTTTCAGACCACCCTCGTAAGCTTCGTTAAACGTCATGGGGGCTGGAAAAGCACAAGCGTGGCCAAAAGATATGTCAAAGCTTCCCTGGAAATGAAAAATAAAATTGCAAAATTGGATAATGTCAATGTAACTAATTCTTCGTCATGCGCCATTATATCTGGACAGCCTTCTTTCGGAAGAATTAAATTCGAAAATTTGCAACACAGTTCAAAGGCTCCAAAAACCAACTTTTATTGTTTTGTTCTTTAAGTCATATGTAGATGATTGAATCTTAATAAAGATTAGTTATGTTACGATTTGTCTAACAACACTAGCGATTTAAATATATCTTAACGTAATTCGTTGCTTATTGGTATGATAATAAAAATAATTATAAAGAGATTGTTCTTTCTTTTGTTCTAAGACATGATGAATCTGCAGCTTTTAAATTTTTGATGTTATTCTTAAATAAATAAAGATCTTGTAAAAAAACTCATAAATCAATAAATTGTTTCTTTTGGATTAGACTGTGTCTCTTCAAATTTTATAAAAACGCTTTGCGAGTTCAAAAGAAATCTTTTCACTCACTTCATTGCTTTAAGCAAATTTGAATTTACCAAATTCACTCTCATCTTCTCAGAGTTTTATTTTATCAGGAAATTTAGAGCTACCGCCGGTTTTTATAAAGACGTTTCTATTTTATTTCCCTATGGTACTCTAACTTCCTTGAAATGTCAGGTTGAAAATAGGATATACCGTGTATTACTCACTCCTTTTATGAAAACTAAAGTACCTACCTAGAGAAAGTCAATTTAATACCGGGATAATTGTTTGTGTTATACTAGCAGGGTATTGATTAAAACGAAGAGAAAGTAGTGAAAATACTACTTAACCTCGATCTTTGTTGATTCATTTAATATCTAGTAATGCTTCATTACATTAATGGACATTTATAATACTAACACAATAGTAGAAGAAAATGTAAGTACTTAGATTGATAATTTACTTCAAAAAGTTTCGTGTAGAAGCAGACTTGCAAAATTAATGAGATGTTGCGTGCTGTGGCAACGTAATCAAATTTCTATTAAACAAAAAATGAACAAAAAATGCTATTTATTATCTTACATAAAAACTTCTTTTTTACTACAGAAATGTCTATAAATAGCTTTAGGTTGTTTTAATATACGTGTTCCGCCAGGAAACCAACTATTACGTTGTGCGAGTCTAATTCTGCAGATTATAATAATTATTTACCATCTCACTTCATTCTGAAAGCTAGGCGTCTAGATTTTGAATTTCTTTTAAATTCCAGTTATCAAACTCTCCAGAAATAAAGAAAAAATATATATTATTTGTCGTTGTTATTTGTTCTTACGTCGTAATTGAAATGTTTCCTTAAGTGGACAAGAAAACAGAATTACGCTTCTTCTGATTATTTAAATCTACAGAAATTACAATTTTTGAATTTCAAATAGTTTTGACATTGTTTCAATTAAAATATAAAAATGTTTACATAATTAAACGAACTTATACATCCATTCTGTTGTAATCTAAGGTAAATTTAATGCAAATCTTATCATGTCAAGTACTACAAGTTTTAATAGCAGAGGACATGACATGATAAATTAAACTCGACTGACCTGTATTGTTCGTAATGAATTCTAAGTAACTAGACTTCATTCTAATATCTTGACCCTGAAAGTTAAAAACGAAGCAAAATTAGGTAAATATTTAGTTTTGTTAAGGTTTTTTAATTTTATTTTAAAACGTAAACAAGTGCACTTTTTTTAAAATTGCCGGAATAATAACCGTAGGAAAATTGTACCAAAACTGTTTTCCTATTTTGTTTTACCTAAACAATTAACGTTATTATTTGTATAATATCTAAAAATAAACAGACTCTTACTATTTATAAAGTGTAATAAATTGCAAACGTAGAAATGACAAAAATGGATTCAAAATGTTTAGAATTAACATTCCAGTCACAATTATTACCTGTTATGTACTAGATTTTTAAATTATATCTAATTTTTTCAAGGCTCAGTCAGCATAATATGAAATATCATCGCTGTATAACATAATGTAAACAGACTTTGATAAAAAATAAGTAGCTATAAACACCATAATTGGGTTGTATATATTTATAATTACCTATTTTTATTTATTATGTGGAAAGTTAAATAAAACAGTTACAATGTTTACAGGCCTTGAGGAATAAGAATTAAATAAAAGCATAAACAATTTAAATATATTTTTCATTGCAAAAATATGTGACTACAATATTCAAGCTTTAAATTAAATAACGTTCTAACAAAGATCAAGCCACCGCTTAGAAAAGTCAGTGTTAAACGATTTAAATTGTGTGTTCATTTATTATTAAATGAGTAAAGGCTTTTCCGTAAAATGCGTGTTTTATCAGAAATTTCATTTTCAAATTAACACTACTACCGTAGTATATTCAAGTTCTCATAAATCGGTACCAGCGTAACCTGAGCAAACCTGGGGTTTCTCTTTAGAAGTTAGAGAGGTGTCGACAAGAAACTCTGTTAAACATCCTGTTGGTTATTCAAGTTAAACTATTTCGTAATGGAACGAGTTGATGGAACTTTTAGACGGTGATGTTAGAACTGTCTGAAGAATCAGAGAGAGTTTACTTATAGAAACCACAAGCAAAGAACAGACAAAACAATTCTGGATAAATTTAAAGTTGTGGTTTATCCGCACAGGTTCTTTAACTTCTGTAAAAAAAGTCATTACATGTAAAGATCTTAATCAATACAATACTGAAGAGGTTAAAACTGAACTGAAGAAGCCTAAGATAAATAACTTGATGTCTACATGTCGTCATATCTCTAACATCATAAAATCTTAAAACGAATTCTTAGTTACTAATAATAAATTGCAATCTCCATCTAGAGTTACAGTTGCTATTGTTGCTCACATTTGTTAAAACCTTGTCAAAAAGTGATAGTAATAGTTTTCGCCGTAAAAACACGGAGAAATAAAAGTCTATGAACGACCGAATAATGAACGTTTACAACAAAACCAGAAAGAAGCAGATAGGCAACCAATAAAACCCATACGCAGAAATAAATAACCTTATTCCAAAGTTAATCAAACATCAACTAATAAAAACAATTAACAGTCTGATTTATCGGGAGATGACAACGGAAAAAATAAACATGTAAGTACAGTCAGCTAATTAAAAACAGAATAAAGTCAATTGCAGACTCTAAACAATTTTTAAATTCTTTAAAAAGCAGCTCTGAAGCAAGCCATATTGGCGCCAGTTCCCAAAAAAGAGGCACATTAGAAAAATTGTAACTGATAGAATTTATGGCTTCCTTAATAGCAAGAAATAGCTAACGCCATATCAATATGGTTTCCATGTTGGCATATCAACACTGACTGCTGTAGTAGACTCTACACTACAAGTATATCAATGTATAGATGAAACGAATGTGCTATCGCAGTGTGAACACCACTAGCAGGCACCGCCGGTTCCAATAGAACGAAGCATCCATTTGTATCCAACTCATTGTATTCCGGAAGGTACGTGCATACCCATCTTAATTTCGCTTTTCCCTCCAGTATATGTGTTTTGATTCTCCCAATTCTTCATAATTTAGCTATCACTTTCATAACAGTGGATTTTTCAACGAAGAAACGTACCCAAGACAAGAAAAAGCTTTAGCCCCACGGGAAGAATCCTCTAACATTTCAAATTCGAGTATCCAAATCCACGAAACCCGAACGACAACTGGACTCCGCACTTCCTTTTACTCCTAGCACTCCTCTCCTTACTGCAACTCCACAACTCCACATCTTACCGCCGGCCTGGTGCTCCAGCTTCCTCCTGATAACCGACTCATCAAAATCCTACCCACCTTAACCTGCTCCTCCACTACTGTTACCCATTCTACCACGACCGTTAAACCATGCCTGTCTCCGACACAAATCATCATCTTCAATCTTCGCCTTCCCCTCGGTCTCACCGTACTTCATCTTCCGTGCAGATGGATCTCACTACATAAGTAGTCATCATAGCACTGTCAAGAGGCAACACTTAACCTCTGCCGAGTCTAACCCTTCTGACTGAACTCTTTACCAAAAGAAAAGGCGAAATACACACCCCAGGCCCGCCTCAAATTCATCATCTCCCACTTCTAAGAATACCTCACCTGCTTGGTGTCCGGACTACCCCAAACCCAGACCAACCTCAAGTCTTTCTCTGGACTTCTCAAACGCATCAAGTCACCGAGGTGTCTTCCCCACAGGACAACCTACGAGAGTAGCTCGCTACCCTCCATCCCAGTCTGAATTACCTACATAGCCAACTCCCGACTTCCAACTTTTTCCTGCGTTTTCCGTAGCGTCGACTTTAACCTTTCGGTCGATGATGTCAAGACAGCGCTGAAAGCGGAGTGCATCAATTTCACTTACGTGTGGCGCATACGATCCAAAACGTCTCTCAACACTCTTTTGGCTACACCTTTTATGTCGAACCGCCTCATATTCCAACTACCCAACCGCTTCAGTGGGCAAAATGCCTAAAGTTCGATCATACCACCTCCAACTGCCAGGTCCAGCCGCCGACTTGTAGATCTCCTTATTACACTTCTACCTGCACAAAATTAAAATTATGGAAGTAAACATGTAGCCGCCGCTCTCCTCAAACCTTCCCAGGGCCCTGGCTCCTCTCGTGTCCGTAACTTCGTCCACTTTTTTATTACCTCTTTTTTAAACTTATTCTCCACGCAACAAGAACGCATCCTGAGAATCCTATCTTCACTGGTTGAAACTTTCTTCATGGCCATACTTTTTTTGTATTGACCAGGTCTAAGTCTCTTCTTCTCTCCCTCTACTAATAAATCTTATAATGGTTAATATTGCAACAGTGGGTGAAACCGTAAACGCTCGCTCGTCGAAAACCTAATTCGCTCCATAAAAAAAAGTTTTTGTTCCTTACCCTTACAGAGTTCCGAAAACTCGCAAAGACCAACTTAGATATCGACTATCACTTTTCCTTTACCACTTTGGACCTCTCACCGGAACATTTCGACCTCCACAGTTTCCTTGAAAACCCCAGATGGTCTTACCCAAATCTTTTCCCTATACATTCCACCCCATGACCCATTTCCTGAAAAGAGAGAGAGAGAAAGAGAGGAAGAGAAAGAAGAGGGAAAAGCCGTGATGCCAACGCCCGAAGTCGGCCTTCAGGGATGCAGTTTTCAACTCGAAGGGCAACACCCTAACCGATTCCATCTTTCGCCTGCCTTTCTATAAAATTCTTAATACAAATCTCACGTATCTGTCTTCTATCATCGACTAACAAAATTCTTACCTGACCCCCGCCTTTATTGACACCTCCCATCGCAAGCGACCACCTTTGTTAGTCGTCTCCTTTACTCTGCTGAACCCACCTGACCCCGGTTATAAACTTCGAATTAACCGGGACTAAAACCACGCCAACTAGTCTTAATTCCAGAACCACATCCCTCCCTACAAGCCTAGAAATCGACTCCGATTCACTCGCACTAACCAAGCAGCAAAAGATGAGTCAGTCTCTATTAAAGTCATAAACCTTGACCCCCTTCTCCGATATGTTATACAGCTCATTAAGGAGAAAAGACGCGTTTACAGACACGCAGTCGCAGATCTCCAAGCTCAAGCCCGAATCTCCGCCGATCTTCTCGCCAAATTTTACTAAATTTCTAAGGACTATCAGCTCGACAACGCGCGACACAAATTTGAAACGATCGAACCATACCAACCTTTATAGCTGTCCCAGCACTTTCAGGGTTCACTGCACCACCTCCCCCCGAGATTCTTAGATCCATCTGGACAGACGAAACGTTGGCAACCCTTATCCAGCAAAAAGCTCAAACCCCGGCAACGACACACTGATCAGAACTCATTGTCATCTCTCATCCGAAACGTCTGTCTCAGATGCGGTCTTTTCAGTCACAGTGGCAACATTCTCCAAACCCAATAAGAATCCACCGATCCCTCTTCCTACCGCCCGATCGCCCGACTTAACATTCTGGACAAGAACTTCGAACAAAAATCGGTAATAATAACAATCTCTTACCACCATTTCAATTTGGCTTTCGCGAGGATAGATCCACGACAGACCCAGTGCTCCACCTCAACATCAACATCGCCAAAGCCCTAAACTCAAGAAAATGCGTTTCTGGCGCTTTTTTTTTGACATAGAATGCGTCTGTGACAAAGTCTGGCACGCCGCACTTCTTCTCAAGTTCCTTAACTTCCAGGTCCCGGCTGGTTTCGTCAAGATCCTAAACTGTTTCCTTTCTTACAGTCATCATCGAATATGGATCCGAGGCAAAAACTCTAACTCGTTCACTCCCCGGGCTGGCGTGACATCCCACGACCTTCAGCCTCCCATCCTCATCATAACACCGCCACAACATGCATCGCTCTGTTTGTAGATAATACCGCACTGAGTTTAAGGCGAGTTCCGTCATTTGGGTTGAGCCCTTGCTCTGCTGGAGAACTGGTTACGGCAATGGTAGATCAAACCGAATCCCAATAAAACTCAAGCCAAGCAGTTTCTCCAAATCGATGAACATTCGCTCTTCGCCCGTCTCTCCCTTTGATTACCTACCTACCTGGGCATCACATTTACCTACACGTCTCGATATTATGCATCCCAAGCTACCATCCGTGTACGCTTATCCAGAACTATAACACGTTTATTCGCCCAGTCGCCGATTATTGATTCTACTGGTTTTGTTCCTCAAAGTCTTACCTTTAAATAGACTCCTTCAAAAAGAGAGGCGAATTTCACTCATTATTTTAAGTACAACAATCAAGACGCGCCAAATACAAATTCAGCTTCTCACCAGCTATACTCCTCGACAACGCCACCCTTTTTCCTGAGCTGGGAGAAGAACTCGATAACACACCATTAGATTTCCGTTAACTCCAAACCACTCTCCCTTCCACCAACATTACTATTCTAGCTGCGATACATCTTCGACAAGATTCTGCTGTTGCTTTTGTTTCAGGTCCAGAAGAGTCCTCTAAAAGCAACTTCTGAAAAGAACCGTTTTTATCATCATTGTCCAGGATTTACCCCTGCTACTGTCATCGCGATTTTCAGATTCCGTAGCTGACCAAGCGGCGATTACGCAATGCGCGGCTTCTGGCCTCGGTGCGTCTCACAACAATAACCAGATTCAGAATGAATGAAGAGGAGGTTTTTCCTAATCGGTTCACTGCCTTCGGTGAATGAAAACTTTGATTAGTTTATTGATTTGATATTTATGTATGCTGATGAGACCACCAATTTGGTTAGTGGGACAAATCCAGTCAACGTTAAAAGTCAAGTTACAAAAATTCAATTAGCTTTTGAGCAGTAGTTCTACAGCTGAAATATTTGTTTTTTGTAGCAACGCGTTATTATTATAAAGTTTGTTATATCTTAATGTAGATTTTGTCATTTAAAACAGGATTTGGCTTAATTATTATCTTGATCTAATGCTAAAAATATAGAGTACCTACTAATTAGTTGAACATGACATTTTGACACGTTCACTGCTGTGGGGTGTAGACAAGTTTTATCTGTTTTTCTAATAATTATAAATTACTCGAAATGTATATGAAGCAAATTATACAATTCGTATCTGTAGTATAATTGCTTATTAATATTATTATAAAATGTATAATTTAGGGTTCATAATATGGAGCACACGTGGGTGTGTAATTTCTTCTTAGTTACAATCTGATTATAAATCCTAGTTAACACAAGAGTTTGGTGGGTTGCCTATCTAAGTAGAAATTTTGAGATTTAAAACAGGTAGTTATATGCGTTTTATGAAATGGCGATTAAATTATGGTCAGAATAAAAGCTAATAAAGTACCCACGCTATTAGATTCTTTCTTATTCGTAATACACCTACGAGTATTTAATATGCATATTTCATGTGTACTGTATAAATATCGAAAGCATTACAAGCATAAAATCATTATTATGTAGTATGCAAGTCACAAGCGCATTATAATGAGAATGACCAATACCGTCATTCAACATAATGCAAATAATTCGACTCCGCTCCAGCTATTTCTGTCTTTAAATTATCTTGTGGTGCGTAATAACATCTCATCAAGTATTTTCTGAAAAGGGAAACGAATAAATTCTTTCTTTTTGTTTCTCTTAATTAAAAGGATAAAATGAGTTTGTAGCGAGTCTTTCAGAACAACCATTAGTTGTTTTACATTTAACCGAAGTTCCAGAAATGCGAAGCTTTCTACATAAATAAGAAAAATTTAATTGGAAGAAACTTTAATATTGTTTTACAATCTCTCTCTAGCGTTATGTCTGCGTTGAAAGTAAATATAATTACACTTTTACTTCATTTTTGAAATGTAATGTAAAAAAGATCTGATTCAGTTTTATGTATTTATTTTTATAATTCATCTAATTTGCAAATTTTTAATTTTATAATGTATGAAAACATTATGCATTGTACTTTCGATTTTTCTTCACTTTCATGAATTTTAAAGTGGCAAATAGAAACTGTTTGATAATTATGTTTTATAAATATTTTAAATGTACAGGGTGTCTCTAAAGGTCTGTACAACGTCCTACCACATATTCCTCAGATCAAAATGGAATGTGAATGTGTACTGGAATAATGGAATTTTTCGACATCAGTTTTTTGCTTGTAGATGTTTTGTAAGTGGTCAAAAGTCGATTACCGACATGCAAAGAAGCTCAGATTTTTTAACGGTTTGGTCAATACTTCTGAAACTTTTTTGTCTCTTGTTCGATTTTGATAAGTGCAATAGCTTAGGCGACAAAAAACAATTTTGACTTGCCTTCCGGTATGCAATGTAATGTTTAGTGGCGTTCACAACAATTAATAAAATAAAACCCATGTTAATATGATACGTAGATTTAATGCAGCAAATAAAAACGCTTACAGTAAATGTTCAAATGAACTATGACAATGCTTCATGAGTGAAGTAATAAGAAATTCCTAAAATTCTGGAAATGTCCATAATAAAATGTTTGAAAAAATTAACGATAACATACATAATTAGTAGATAATGATAGGTACACATGTACATGTAACATTCAGTCGACTTGATTATTCGGTAACAGCTCACCGTTTAACTTTAATAGTGTTTGTGTAGAATATTCTGTGGGATTTAACCATAAATTACGACAGCACCAGTTTGAATTATTGTGCCGATCTAATAAAGAACATTAAACTTTATTTCAAATACTTTTATTTTTTTTAAACATCAAAACTGTAGGTACAAAACATTTTCTTCTGTCAACAATATTTATTGCCAACATCAAAACTGAAAAATACAACACGTCTTTCAACAAAATATATTTTCGAAAGTTACACAATTCAAAAACTATACATCTATACGAAATTAAATCAAAAATAATTAAACACAGAATTACAATTATTTATAGGTAGAATTAAAATCAGATTTCTAAAACCTTAAAACAAATTTTAAAAAAAATACAATTTAGTTAAACCAAGTTTTTTAACAAAGAATATTGGCAAAGGTTTTGTAAAGATATTTGCTTCTTGATCCACAGTAGAGATGTATTTAATGTCAATTTCTCCAGTTTCAATTTTTTCTCTTACGAAATGATGGCGGATATCAATATGCATCATTTTGCTATGATATTTAGGATTTTTAGTTGCCTTGATCGCAAGCTGAGTATCTTTATATAACTCAATCTTACTTACTGCTACAAGTTTTAGATCATTTACAATGTTTCTTAGCCAACACGCCTCGCTGAAGGCTAGAATAAGGGCGACAAACGCTGACTCAGCTGAACTTAGAAAAACAGAATCTTATTTTTTTTTTGAAGACCAGGTTATACAGTTACCCATCACTTTAAAAGTAAAGCCGGATGTTGATTTTCCGTCTCTCGTGTCTCCGGCCCAATTTGCGTCCACGAAACCACAAATAGGAGGGCTCTAGGTGACCTACGATACACCAGTAACAAGTCGAGAGTACCTCTCTCGTATCTCAGTATGTGCTTCAAAGCTACCCATAGTTTTGTGCTCACACAGTTTAGATATCGACAGCTGGACATAAATCAGGACGAGTTGCAGTTACTGCATACATTAGCGATCACCTGTCTAAATTTTTTCTTCTCAAGCAAAATTTTATCTTTAGGTTTCAAATTTTCTACAATAATTTGGAATTCATAATACGGAAAATTTTGGTCTATCGCAATATTCGTTGGCTTACATTCGGCCATACCATGAGTTTGTAGAATCTTCTTTAAATAATTTGTTTGATTTAATGACATGATACCATCTTTTTCGTTGTAATTAACAGCGATATCCAAATAGATTGATATAATCCCAAGGTCTTTTATTTTAAACTTTTCTGATAAAAATTGTTTTGTCGCGTTAACACAGAAAATGAAATGTTAAAATACTATTAGCTGTAGACTTTATATACAAACAGTTATCATGCTTAGATCTTTCGAACCCTTTTGTTTGTAAAGTTTTATGAAGTTTTTCGTTCCAACATTTCTAATACCTTTTTAAACCATAAATTGATTTTTGAAGCAGTCCAACCTTGTTTGCTGTTTGAACTCCCTTGGATAATTCTATGTAGACCTTCTCCTGGATATCATCATTAAGAAAAGTGCTCAGCACATCCATTTGATGAATTTTAATTTTGTAATGATTTACAACTGGAAGAAGAATTCTTACTGTCGATATTTTTACCAAGTGCGAATATTCCTGAGTGATCTAAACTGTCCGCCTGCTCGAGCTACTAATCTGGCCTAATATTTTATTTCCGGCACATAATGGACAAGCATGATTATATTACAACACTGATAGTATCTGTTTACCATTAGATAATCCTCTACAACACAACTCTGCCCTATTTTTAGTTTTTCTTCTAACTTCAGCACTGACTTCAAATATTAAATTATTTAATTTTAGTTTGTTCTTAAAGATGAATTTACGTTCTCAATTTAAATCCAATTTTGCAATAGAATTATTCCTTCTGCATTTTTCAGGTTTAAATGATAATATTAACAACAATGGTCAGCTCAGTTGTTTAGCAAAAAGATTACAAATCAACAGATATCGAGTTCAAATACTGGTAGATTAATCTAAATGGAAAAATATAGTAAGAAAGTCAAAATTTAGAATTTACAACAAAATACTTCTATCTGAAGATTTGATCAAAATAATATCTTTTAAGAGGCAAAAAGTTATGATTAGTTATATAGTTTTCATTATCTCGTAACGGTAAAGTAATAATAAATGAAGGATAAAGATAAATAAAATTCAGGGAGGGTGTTGACCCGAGCTCAAGAAACTGGAATTTAAAAAAACCTTATCCATCCTTGGCAAATTCCAGTGGCTTAATACATAAATAACAATAAAACCGAAAATATAGTTTTCTTGAAAAATCACGAAATTTATTCGAAAACTTCAAATTGCTGTAACTTCTGACCTGTAAAAGATAAATTAGTAAATATACATATTTCGGAAGGAAATGTAATGCTCTGCAACTTCTTGTCTAACGATTTTTCCGAAAACATAAGGCTGAGGAGTTAGGACAACTTCGACGAAAAATGTGAGGCAAGAAAAGTTTTTCAAAAATTAACGATTTACGCTGGCGAATATCTGAAAAACTATAATACATAAAAAGAAAATAAATATAACCAATCTTGTAAGAAACTTAAGTATCTTGTATTTTGTAAGGAATACTGTTTACCGTAGGACGCACCATTTACGAGTTATAAGCGAAAAACCGACAAAAGGAACCTTTCCATCCCCCCCCCCCTAAAGCGGCAGGGCTAGGAACGGGGACTTTTAGTATCTTTGCCTCCTTACTACCCGCAACATATTTTTCAAGAGAAAAATTCCTCTCTAACCGCCTTTTGGGCATTCATTGATTTTTCTTGAGAAATCACGGAATGTATCCAAAACCTTCAAATTGCTGTAACCTCTGACCTGCAAAAGATAAATTAGTAACTATTGCATATTTCTAAAGGGAACTGAATGCTCTACAACTTTCTGTCTGACAACTTTTCTGTAAAACATAGGGCTGAGGAGTTAGAAGGACAAGTTTGACGAAAAATGTGAGGCAAAAAGAAATTTTTCAAAAACTATCGATCTTCACTGGCGAATATCTCGGAAACTGTAACACATAGAAAGAAAATTAAATGATGAGCAGTCTTGTAGGAAATTTAATTATCTTTTATTTTGTAGGGAATACTTTTTACTGCACGATGCACCGTTTCCGAGTTATAAGCAAGAAACCGAAAACAGGGACCTTTCCATCCCCTTCCCCCCTGGAAGCAGCAAGGCTAGGGGCGGGGACTTTTAGTATCTTTGCCTCCTAACTACCCCTAATACATTCCTCAAAAGAAAAACTCTCCCTTTTTCCAAGTCCTCTTCAGTCCGCTTTTGGGCATTCATTGACAGGACTAAATAAGAAAATCACTAATTAATAAACAAAATTAACGATTAACAAAAAATCGCTGTAATCTTATAATAATGATATTTCCTTGATTGCTCAAAGTAAATAAACATGTTTTAGGGTTTATCATTTTATGTAATAATGAATGAAAATGAAACTTGCAAGTGCAACAGAATTTCTACGAAAATAATGCAACCGGAACGTGTATAATACTAGATTTGTTAAAAATTATCTGTACCTTGCCGACAATAACGCGTAAACATAAAAGGTATTTAAAATCGGTTTTTTCGACACTTTAGTCAGTTATTAATAAGAAAGTTAAGGATGAACGTCAAATACAAACAAATCTTTAATTGTTGTGGTGAGTTTTAGTAATTATATTATTGTTGTGCATATGTTGCGCTCTTTTAACAAAAAGTTTTATATTTCTCATTAACAATGGTTAGTACAGAACTCACTAATAATGGTTAGTACAGAACGTCAAGTAATTAAATTTCTTATCAATTTCAATTGTGAGTATTCACAAAGTTACTAAAACTTCAATTAGGTATCAACCTGTAAAACAGTCAATCTCGAGTCAGTCGAAGAACCCAAATGGTAGTCCTCAGTCAGTCGAAATGCACAACGTTTCCGTTGTGCAAAAAGTCATGATCAGGAAAAATATCCAGCTAAAAACTGGCAAGCGAAAGGGGAATACATCCAATATGTGTTGCAAGAAGAATATAAACAGGCTAGAAGAAGAAAGTCAAGAAGTAAGCAGTAATGAATCCTCAAACGAAGACATCAACATTTTTGCAATCCATTGTGGCAAAGTAGATTTAGCTAACACACAGCAAAGCATGCTATATTAAGATGAATACTAGTAAGAAAAATGATAATAGTCATAAAGAAGATCAAAGGGTAGCTGAATCTAATTTGAAATTAATCGTTAGTATAGGATGTGTCAATTGTATTTGAAGTTGCGGCTTCGAGGTGTCGGTATCTTTTCACCATTATAGGGATACCCTGACATAGAACATGGATAGATGTTTTCCCGTTCTCATTGCAATACCTACAAGAGTTATTTTCCTGAAGTCCAATAGTGTTGTTGAGGTGCTTATTAAGATGTGCCTTTCCAGTAGAAAGGCCAGTAATTATCCGTATGTTTTCCCGGTTCATTTTGTAGTTTTCAAACTAGAAGACTAACCTTCCTGCAGTTTCTCAAATTAATCGAATCACTGAGATTTCTGATTAGCCCCGTCGTTGCCTTCCACACAGGACTGACATGGAACTCATATAAGAGCCATCTAAATAGTTCTATTATTGGCACTTCAGAACATGCGAAGAGTAGCCAGGTTGTCAATACATGTGCTAATACGTACCCTGATTTCACTAGGTGTTGCACTGGTCAGGATGGTAAAGATCACCGCCCTGAACACTGTCTTATATCTACCAAGAGAGAACGGAAGTCGCGCTTTTGGTTTGAACACCAGACGAACCCATTCGGGGTTAGTTTCTTGTAGCAAGAAGCAAATTATTTCTCACTAGAGAAGATTAAGGATCTAAAAGTATCCATTCTCATGTCCTTTCTTAATCAACAGCCACTTTGCCATGTTCTGTACGAGGCCTTTTACGTCGTGTAGAGCTACTGTGCGATCCTGGGGTTTAGGCCACAAGTTTTACCAACAGTTTACCTTTTTATCCAAAGATAACTTTTTGTGACTGTGCTCTCCAGGACAGTTTGTCATCCAGAATTATCCCTAAATATTTTACTGTTTTGGTTTGCGGTAGTGAGACGCTAAATGGAGAAGAGGCTTCAAAGCCGTCCAATCTCTTTTTATAATTGAAGAATTGACTGTCAGTTTCTTCTCTATGTACCAATCTTGGATAGTATTGGTGGTGTCTTGCATTAACTCAATCGTGATTTCGGTAATTTCTCTTGTTACAGGGACTACGAGATCATCTGCATAACTCCGCGTGAATAACCTTTTTTCATTAGGTCTACGTAAATGTCCATCCAAAACCAAGCACTACACTAACGGAGAGAGAACTTCCTCTGTGAATCTTCTAAAAGATGACTCATTGAGACTTACCAGCACTTCTCTGTCTGTAACCATAGATCGAATCTACCTAACAACTGCAGGTGAAACTCTCCGTGTGTTTATGGAGTCGAATGTTGTGTTGTCAAACGTCCCTCGGCAAGCTCTTTATGGTATAACACCTCCTCGATCCAGAGCACCAGAGGAAGAGAGGAAGGTAGGGAGGGAAGGCTGTTCCGGTTGGTTTTCCACCTTGATAGGTATATTGAGAGAAGAAGTAGTAGTAAGACAACCAGTCCTATTTTAGGAATAAATACCATTTTGGCAGGTCCTCAGGAAATGGGAATATAAGCGAGGACTAATGTGGCGCGAAAGATGTAATACAGATGCCGAAAAATGATGTCTAGTCTCTATTGCAACACAGACGAAAAGACGCCATTTGTCCCAGCATTTCTGTATGGTTCAAATGAACTAACCATTTTGGCTAATTTTTAGTTGTCAACCGTTGCAACTTCCGTGGTGTAGAGCTCTGCACTGGCCGAAATTTCCAGGCCCAATCCGACTGGAGATAAATCTGATAACTTCTTGATCATTCTAAAAATCACAAACGATAAGCCTGATAAATCTTCAAAGTGAAGTTTGGCATGATCGAAATCGGACCGACAAGCACGAGCCGAACGACCCAATTGACGAGATGTCTAAAATGAGGTCGGACTAAGAAAACCCGGCCCGTACAGGCTTCTAGTCTAGGGAGATTAGATGGTATCTATTATTGAGAACCCAGGGATGTGAATTTCTACCAGGGTCTCTTTTTCAAAGACAATGAAGTCATCGTTAGGAAGTCTCAGGGCACCTAGATTCTTTTGTAATTCTTTGTGAACTCTAACTGCCGTTGGAAGGTTTTATATGCTCTTGCAATGCTTTTTCCAGACTTGCTTTTCACTGCTAACTACGTAAGCCGCTTTGCATAGGTCCCAATCTTCTTGTGTCTTAGTGCGCGTTGCCCTATTGCAACCCTGCGCGTTTCTTTTCGAGGCGTTTGGTGTTTTACCATGGTACTCTCTGAGTTCGTTTGGTTCTCTTTAAAGAACAGATGCTTTTGTACGCGATTAACAACATCGTACGTCCTTATATTTGGTCAACGCTTCAGAGGCTTTCAAAAGATTTGTTAAGTCTGTTTGATGGGTTTCCCAAGTAGGTAATTTATGATTTGTATAGGCTTCGTCCGATTGAGTACAAGAGCTCAAAGCTGATGTGTCGATGATCAACCAGAGAAGACTGTTGAAACTTAGGGTGATGTGAATGTGTCTCTTGGATGTAACGTGAATGCTCAGTACATTTGCTGGAGCAGTTCTAGCGTTAATGTAAAAGGTAGTTCTCATTACTAGCAATAGATTGTCTGTGTCAGACTGATAGAAAATGTAAATTGAATTTACACAGTTAAGGTTAACTTCCCATATTTTCTGCTGTTTCAATTACATGTTATGGGGAACACAGGATTTTTTAATTTACTTCAATATAGAACTAGGGTGCCACTCGGTCAGCTCGGAGGAAGGTCGGAGATAGGCGAGCTCGGCGGTACAGATAGTTGTTAATTTACTACTAATGGATTAAATTAATGGACGCCAATTACGGGAACGTCAGTTCAAATAGGCTACGTCATAAACCAACTAGCGGGACCTTGAAAGGTTTGTAAGATCATTAACGGCTTCTCTCTGATTATCAAATTATCATATTAAAGTTTTACTGTGAATACTAAATACTTTATAGAATCTAGGAGTAGTAAACACCAAGCACAGTCTGGACAACTGTAAGTGAAGAAAGAAGATTCAGACAAAATGCTGGTGAACAGATATTGAAAGCAAAATAATAATGTCATTTGATGTACAGGACAATAAATAAAACATTAATTAGAAGAGATAGTAGAGATGAAGAAATGATGCAGAAGATAATGGACAAGAATTATAAAATGTTGGAAGAGATTAGGCAAATCAAAGAAAAGTACAAAGAGTACTGGAAGGTGTAGAAAAAGAGAAGCAGCAGATGAAAAATCAATTTGAGACTTTGCAAGAAAAACTAGAGCAATTGGAAAAAGATAAGAGAGAGAAAAACCTTATTGGTATATGGATAAAAATTGTGATTATTGGAAACTAGGAATATAGAATGTGAATGAATTAAATGGCAAGGAAATGGTAAGGTAAGGCTAAGAATGATGAAAGGAGAACATAGGCTGTTCTATAATTGTCATGCAGGCGTTGCATGCTTGGTACACAGAAAATGCTTGGATAATGTTAACAAATGGAAAATGGTGGATAAAAAATAATAAAGTTGAGGAAAAGCAAGGTATGATAATTATAGGAAGTGAGATAGTGATGAAATAACATCTGAAAAGTCGGCAGGAAGATATAGTGAGAACATACTGAACACAAATAAATTTCTATATGATAAATGACCTACAGGTGACAAATACCTTTTTTTAACATCTTGATATTCATAAATACACGAGAATTGAAGAGAGCACGAATGAAAAATTTATCATAGACCTATTGCTGTTGAAAAAGGAAAATAGACAAGAATGAAAAATGTTAAGTAGAATGAAACCGGATAAGAAATCAGGAGTGGACATTATCTGGTAGAAGCAAAATTAAAACTAAAGAAAGTCAGGGCTAAAGGCAAGAGTTTTCCGCAAAATCAAAAGTCTAAACAAAAAAGGCTATAAGTTATCAATAAAAGAATTTGAATATAAACTCCAAGAGCAAAGAGGGAGTCGTGAGAACGATTTAACGAAGAATTAGAAGAGGGAGGAGGAGGAAATGGAAAACAACTGTTTACAATGTTAAGAAGGGGAAAAGAAATAGATATTCAATGGGTCGAAGATAAAGAAGGAAAGCTGCTGAAGAGTAAAGCAGAGATAAAGATGGAAAAGTTCTCTTGATGAATTATTAAAAGGTGTAGAAGAGTATTTAGTTTGGAACTGATAAGACGAAAATTAAGACACAAACAGACAAGAAGGGACGAAATCACAAAAGAAGGAATTAACGCAGCTACAAAAATTAAAGAAATCAGCAGAGATTGATAAAATAAAGCTAAACAAAATGTAGTAATATACAGGAAGATACCACATACAATTGGAATGACAAGAAAATTTCAAACAGATAATGTCATTGCTTAAACAAGGTGGTAAAATGAGTATCAAAAATTATAACTACCAAAATATTCGAAAGGATAGCGGAAAATAGCGAGGTGAAACCAACGTTGAAAGACGCACGAGCGGGACTTAAGAAAGGGAGAAATACAAACGAGTGGGTTTTCACATTAAGACGAATTTGTAAAAAAAAGCTTGAAAAAGGGAGAGAGGATTTACACATGCGAATAGACATACAGAAGACTTTTGATTCAGTGAATACAAAGGAACTTAGGAGAATATTAGAATGGCAAAAAGTCATACAAGACCTGATAGTGGTAAGAAACGGTATATACGTGATAACAAGCCTAATACATTAAGACTAATTTAAAAATTATTTTAAAATAGAATCTTATTATTTCCAAAAATTACGGAAATTGCAAAAGTTGTAACATCCACTTTAACTAATACTAATCAGTATAAATTATCTTATCAGTTTGTAGGAAAAAATCCGTTTTCAGTCAGAACTGAGTAATAAAATATAAGATAAGATATAATCTTCCAACTTTTGCAATTTCTTTATAAAAACCGTATTATTCTTTACACTTAATGTAAATAAACTAATTAGATAACCTCTAGACAAATAAACACTTAAAAAAATTATAACATGAACGAAATGAGGTAAATTGCAATGAAAATGTAAAGATTTGGAAATACTACAGCTATAAAAACAATTAATTGGCAAAGGAGTTACAGTCTTATGAACAATTCTTATTTAAAAAAGAAAGTAGTTCATAAACTACAGAATATTTATAAAAAAAAAACTGAACTTATATTTTATTATTTATAGAGCAAACGTTTCACAAAAAAGCGTACAGGCAAAAGTTACAGATAATTATGTTTTCGAATCCAATATTTTAAGTAACTAGTCATTTTTTAGTTATGACATAGACTTACGTTTGTTTTGTTCCCTGTAAGTCCTCCTTGTTGTATGTTATTCGATTCACGGAGGTCTTCTTTCTGGTTGTAGGCGTTTTTGGTGTCAAGACAACTCTGATATAGGTATCACTTGCCAATAGCAAGTCTGCGACACATTTACAATTCTTTGATCAAAACCCATCAATACTATTCATTTAGTTAAACGCCATTGTTTTCTTAAAAAAAAGGCCGAGAAGAAACAAAAGCCGTCATGAATCGCAGTCTTGTGATATGGTATGATAAGTAAGAAACCAACACAAGTTTTATTTCTTAATTATTGAACCAAGAATTAAAAAGATGACGTCATCAAAATATTAAATTTGCTTGATACTACTCGACTTAGTTTTAACAACTTAACCAACATTTTGGAACGGTTTAAACGAGTAGAATATTAGAAACTTTAAAACTATAAAAAAATATAATTTGGAATGATCACGTTATTGAAACTTCTAAACAACTAAATAAGAAGTACAAAAGTAAAATGCGCAATTGTAATTAATATAAAAATTCTGATTCCCAACCACAAAGTCAATCCAATTTTACCTTCAGATTTCTCAAGGAAATTTACAAAAATTTTACATAAAACAAACTAACAATATTACACAATCATTCGCTCTGAAATTCGCTTATTGATTGATAAATGTCAAACTGCAAGAAACATGATACAATAATAACATAAAAATATATCTTGCGCGGAAATCCAAATGAGTTGAATTAACTGTAGATTGTAAGGTTAGATTTAAATTATAATCGATGTTTTTCGATCTTCTTTATAATTTTTTAATTCACGTTAGGATTTTTAGATAATTATGCCATCAAAATAGGATTTTTACAAGAGACAACGAAGAATATCAAAAGAATATTGATTAGAATGTACCTAATACATATACACGTATAATCCAGACCTTTTGATACCTTATCTGGTCAAGGTGCTTATGAACTTTTTCCATTCTTTTCTATTTTTTGACATTTTCTTAGCTGAGTTCCCGTTCTCGTCTTTCTTCTTCAGTACACCATTGACCGCATTCTTCCACATCTTTTAGGATCTTTCTCTCCCGTTTCCTACCATTGGTCGAGCCTCCCATATTCTTTTCATCTGCCTCTCCTTCTCCATTCTCTGCAGGTGCCCAAACCACATCTGCTCCTTCTCTCCCAACATTTTCCTTACTGACTTTACCCTGAGCTTTTTTCCTATATCTACATTTCTTCTTTTTTATATTTTTCTTACTCCTAGAACTCGACGCAAGAATTTCATCTCTACCGCTTGTAATCTTTCCTGCTGTCTTTTATTTATTAACCAGTTTTCTCCTCCATATATTAGCACAGGTAAATAAATTATTCTGTATATTGTCCGTTTTGTTTTCCTTGTTATTTCCTTGCGGTTGACAAATTTTTCTTGTATCGCCCAATATACTTTATTTGCTGCCTGAATTCTAGCATTTAATTCGTCTTCATTTCTCCATTTCTCGTTAATTATACTTCCTAGATATTTATAGTTAGCCACTTGCTCTATTAGTTCATTATTGATTTCAACTCTTGTTACTCTTGCCAATCACCATCACTTTTGTTTTATCTGTGTTAATGTCTAAGTTTTGATTCTTGAGGGCTTCTACCCAGATGTTCAGATTTTTCTCTAAGTGCTTTTCGGAGTTGGCAAACAGGATAATGTCTTCAGCGAATGCACGGCTCTCTAGAAACTTTGGTCGCAGTCTATAGTACCCCACTATGAATTTCTTCATTCTAGTTTAGCATTCCTTTATTGCTTCGTCGATTTTACATAGAAACAGTAAACGGCTAAGTACATTTCCCTGCCTTACTCCCTCCCTGGTTCTGAATGTATCTGACAATCTGTTGCATGTTCGTACTCTATTGTTTGTTTGAGTGTATACGCTTCGGATTACTTTAGTTAAGTCTTTATCGGCTTGCTTTCTAGGCCTTTCCATATTTTAGCGCTATTGACACTGTCAAAAGCGTTCTTAAGATCAATAAAGCATACATATATTTCTTGGTCTTTGGCTAGCTTCTTTTCGATAACTAGTTTTACCGTGAAGCTATGATCTTGTACACTGTGATTTGGTCTGAATCCGCTTTGCACGTCAGCCAATTTAAGTTCTATTAGTCCTCTTAGTTTTTCTTCTATGATCCTTTCATATAGTTTAAAGAAGCAAAGAAGTGTGATGCCACGATAGTTAGAGCAGTCTTTTGTATTAACTTTCTTATGTATGGGCACTATAATTCCTGTTTTCCATTCACTTGACACCACCCTTCCCTTCCAACATGCGTTTAATATAGTTAGCAACGTCTCTTCGCCTTTTTCAGTCAGATACTTTATCGTTTTTGGACTCTCTTTATCTACTCCCGGTGCTTTTGAGGTTTTAATTTTCTTTATTGCTTCTCTTAACTCTGTTCTGTCTATTTTATCTTCCATTACGTTGTCTTCTAGCCTTGCTTTATCTCCTTTTTCCTGTGTTGTTGCATTATTGATACCCACACTTAAAAGTTCTTTAAAGTATTTCTTCCATCTCTTTACTATTTCTCTTTCATCTGTCAACATTTCCCCCTCTTTAGCTTTGATCTGTTGTAAGTTACATTCTACTTTCTTCCGGAAACCATTGATAGCTTTGTAAAATAGCTTTTTATTTCCTTTTGCGTCCTTCTCTAGCAGTTTTCCAAATTCCTCCACGTCTTTGCTTTGCTTTTAGTACTTCTATTTTAACTTCCTTCTTTTTGTTTTTATACGCTTGGTAACCAGCACTGCTTTTACTTCCTAGGTATATTTTTCATAGTTTCTTCTTTTGGGTTAATTTTCTTATTTCCTGGTTCCACCATGATGTTTCGTACTTCCGCAGGATTTTTCTGCAGCCATCTTCATTGCATCTCTGATTTTACTCCACATTTCGTTTACATCATTACTTTCTTCACTCTGCTCCTTTATTATCTTATCTAGAATTTTTTGCTGTTCTTCCTTCTCTGTTGTGTTACGTAGTTTGTATGTATTAATTTTGCATTTCCTTGATTTTTTGCCTATTATTTGGTTATTATTATATTTAGTGTCTTGTCTTATTGACGCTTGAAACATGTAGTGATCAGTACCTATTTCATAGCTTCCTTATGTGTATTTTGGTGTTGGAAAGTTATGTTCATTATTATTCATGCAAAACCTCCAATCACTCCATTTCATCTATTTGCCTCCCTTTCCACTCTTGCATTTAAATTCCCCATTAGGTACACTTTATTTCTTCGTTTCTAATCACTTCTAATTTTTCCCAGAATTCCTCTTTCATTTTTTGCTTTTCGTTTTTGTCGGGACCATCTGCTACTGTGACTGTTTCGATTTTCCCCTCTCTGTTTATTTCCAGCACTAGGGTTTTCTCATTTAGGCTCTGACTTGTGGTATTATTTCCTTTTTTATTACGCAAGCAACTCCAGCTCTTGCTCTTTCTTTTTCTTCCACTCCTCCGAAGATCAGTAGGTGTCCACCCTCCGTAAGTATCCTTCTTTTTCCCTTCTTTGTGGTTTCAGTAATTGCTAATATTCCTATATCACTATTTTCAAAATTCTCCATCAGATCTTTCTCTGTTTCATTTAAATCCCTAACATTTTTCACTTACATCTTCTTGATTTATTTCCGTCTTGTTCCTTGATATTTTGTATCTCTTTCATTTTGCTTGTTTTTTTTCTTCTGTTACTAATTCTTGTTCTCTTCCTCACCCTTTTTACAGCCTAATCGTTGTCTTCCCTTTTCCGTACTTTATTGACAGCTGCTGCTTTCTCCGGTTTTTGGCCTGCTCCTCTGGTTTATTTATGTTTTAAGCCTTTATATTTCTTGTCTCATTTCCACTCGCTTCCATTATTATTAGCTTTTGGAATCCAATTTTGACTTTCTATCCGGCTTTCCTTTCCTTTTCTGCCATAGTTTTTATATTTTGTTAGACATTTATTTCGCTGCTTGTCATTTCATTATTTATGTAGATGTCTTTCGGCTGCCTGGGTGATTAGAATGTAATGATTTCAAAATAAACCAACAGAAGAAGAATTTCAGAAACCTCCAGCTTTATAAAAGAAACGACTTGTATGAAAAAAACCCCATAAAGATTGACAGTTTTAAATATATTAGATGGTTATGCAGACCAGATTATAGATTCGACCATAGTTTGAGAAAATAATTCATTAGATATCAAAATTACAATGACGTTTCACAGGAAAAATACATTAATAGTGCAGTGAATAAAGAAGAAGACAATGAAGACTATTTAAGGTTGGTATAGAAAATAAGAAAGATATTAAAATCTATGGCTGTCAGAATTAATAAAGATTGAGACACTGAAAGGGCAAGAAGCATAGAAAAACGACAGCAAGGAAAAGAGGGGCCGGTACAGCTGGAAGTCACTTCGAATAAATTGAGAAGAGCAATACAAAACGATTAAAAGGTCAAGATATATGAATTGTAGAGGATCTACCAATTTAAGTGAGACAACAGGGAAATGACCTGGTTAAGCAGATGTATAAAGAAAGAGTAAAAGGGAATAGGGCCTATATTAACTACAATAGACTGATAAGTTAGTGGAAATTAGTATCCGGTCCAAAATGGAGCAAAATTACCGTCACAGGAGATAGTGATTGAAGGAACTGTAACACCACCACACTCCAAGACGAGTACAAGAAGATATAGTCAAAGGTCTTCAGATGAAGAAAAAATAAGAGTTGCGAAGATAAAAATTAAAAGCGATAACAAAAACAGGTAGAAACCCAAAACAGCGAAAAACGACACATGCAATGGATGAGGACAAGATTAAGAATAAACAAAAAAAGTTCAAATAAAAAAGGTTGCGGCATATAATAAAAAGAATATAAAGAAGAGAGATAGCAGACAAGAAAAGTTGCAATAGCAACGTGAAGTGTGAGGGGGAGTTACAAAGAAGCAACGCTGACCAGATTAATATTGATATTGAAAAATTAAAGTGGACATTCTGGCCATGCAAGAAACGAAGCAATCAGAGAACAATATCACCGAAATAGATTAGATTAGATGGAAGAAAAAGTTATAGAATTTATTCCAATATCAGACAGAATGTGCTTAGTCAGATTTAGAAGTAAACAGAAAAAAAAATTGATTCTACGAAGAAATAAAAGAGTGGTATAATAGAATTCCAAGATATGATGTGAAAATGACTATGGGGGATTTTAATGCAAAAATTAGGAAAAAAGGTGTATACAAACCATACATCCGAAATCACAGTGAGCGTTCAGAGAGCAATGACAATGACAGAACTCTGATTGAGTGTCCGGCCGAGAGAGATTTTAGAATAGTAAGGACATACTTTCAACATAAAGATATTTATAAAGGGACATGGGCAGCACCAAATGGACAAACGATGAATCAGATATGGTAATAGAACGTGGAACATTTAAGATTCATAATGAACATAAGGAGTTATCGAGGTGAAAGCAAGAATAAAGTATAGAAAGCCACCGTCACAATACTGAAGAGAAAGTAAGAGTAAGGTACTCAATAAAGAAATTAGCTAACGACGAAAGAAGAACAGAATTCCAGAAAAGATTAGATAAGAATATTAAAACAGAAAGTAATGGAGACATCAAAAAACTGTAGCAGAACTTTGAGAAGACAATTGGGAAAAATGCTAAAACAGAAACAAGAAGACTAAGTAAAAAAATGGTATAATAATAAACCCAATGAAGTGTCAGTTAGAAGAGAAGAAGCAAATATCAAAATGGTGAAGCAGAATGTAATCGAAAATACTTACTTTATTTAATTCTTAAAGCCTCTTACCTTTTGATGTAGACTGGGTGAGTGTTGAGCTACGTTAATTTCTTCCAGACTGCTCTCTAATTCTTCCTATTCTGCGATAGTCTCGGTATATCTTCCAATCTTACTCCCCTCTGCTTAGCTACCTTTGTCACTTTTTCTCTCCATGTTCGCAGTGGTCTTTTTTTCTTATGTTTTCCACTCGCCTCGTACACCATCTTCACTAGTCTGTCTTGTTTCATTCCCTGCACATGCCCTATCGATCTTAGTTGTCCCTGTAGTATCATCTCTTCTGCTGGTGCTATGTTTAATTACTCTCTGTACTCCACATTTCTTATTTCATCTCTTGTCTTTCCTTGTATCTGCCTCAGAAGTCTCATCTCTGGAGTGTATGTTTACTTCTATACCTTTCCGTTGTCGTCCAGCTTTTGCAGGGTTGGTTTCATTACTTCTCTTACGACTTCTGCCTTTATGTACTTTATTAGGTATTTCCTTCTTGTTAAGGAACTTCGTTTTCATTGCATTGAAGAGTTTTCTTATTTTTGCAATTCTTTTATTAATTTCGTCTTACATGGTTCTTTTTTCATTAAATATTGTTCCTAAGTAGGTAAATTTCTTAACTGGTTCAATCACCTTTTCTCTAATTCTGATTTGGTATTGCTCTTAAGTTGCTCCTATTATCATTGTTTTAGTTTTCAATATATTTACTTTTATATTACTCTTTTGTAGCTCTTCATTTAATATACTTATGTTATGTTGTAGATCTGCTTCATTTTTTCCACAATTACCATATCGTCGGCGTAACACAATTCTGTTATGTTCATGCATTCCATTTTCCAGTTTTCAATGTTGTACTTTTTTAGTTTATTTCTACATCCTTTTAATACTTTATTCAGGACTACGTTAAAGAGTGGAGGGGTCAGTCCCGTCTTGCTTATGAATCTCTCCGAGCTTTCTCCACTCTAGTTTCTTCGTATGGGCTTTGCATATTTTTTCTAATTTTTTTTAATATCTCCCACATCTGTTCCCTCTTTATCCTATCGAAAGCTCCATATACACGAAGCATACGTGTACTTGTTCATTTGTTCGGATTGCCTTCTCACCTAGTTGCCTTAGTATAAAGATCTGATCTTGAATATCACTTTCTTTTGTGAACTCTGTCTGACTTTCTTCTAGTTGTTTCTCCACTTCTTTTCTTAATCTTGCTTTCAAAATTCTTGCATATACTTTCCCCACTGTGCTTGTTACCGTAATGCCCCTGTAGTTACCACGTTTCTTACTATCACCCTTCTTATAATATCGGTGTTATGATTTCAGTTCTCCAGTCCTCGGATGTTTCATTTCTCTTCTAACTTGATTCATCAGGCCCAGTAATTCCTGTTTAAATTCCCTTGTTAGAAATTTAATTATTTCCTCTGTTATCTCGTTGTGTCCTGGAGCGTTTCTTAGTTTTATTTTCTGTATTGTTTTTTCTAGTTCATCTTCTGAGAAGGGGTTTTCTTCATTATTTTGTTGTAGTATAGTTTATTGGCTTTGCATATTTATAGTAATTGCTCTTGATCTTCCAATAATTGCTCAAAATATTCCTTCATCTATTCATTATTTCTATCTCTTGTGTTATAATAACCCCGTTTTTGTTTTTTATATTCTTTAGCATAATCGGTTTTTTATTTCTCATTTGTTTTAGCATTTCATAAAACAACTGATTCTCCGCGTGTGCAATCGCCATTTTTTATCAAAATTCTTCTCATACCCTTATATTGCTGCTCTTTACCTTTAACTATCTTTTTTAGATTCTTATACTTCTCATAATTTTGACCTTTTCTTGTTATCAAGAACTCATTTCATGCTTGTATCTTCTTCTTAACTTCAGTCTGAATTTTTTTATTTAATTATGTTGTCTCCTTCATTCTTCTGTTTCCGATCTTAGTCGTACCACATGTTCTTTCTGCTGCTTTCTCTTTGAGGTTCTTCCATCTTCCCCTCTCCTCTGTTCCTCCATTTAGCTCTATTAAGTTCCTTATGGTACTTTCTCTTACTATCGAGTCTCTTAGCTTGTGAATCTTGATCTGTTTCTTCATTATTCTCCTCTTGCTTGGTTCTTTTTGTTTTTCTTTCGAGTTTCATCTGGACCAAGTAGTGGTCACTACCTGTCTCCACTCCTTTCTTCACTCTTACATTCTTTATTGAAGTAGTGCATTATAGATCTCTCTTTCGTATTTTGTTCTTCTCTTGTTATCTTGTGTACTTCCTTACGCCTGTATTTGATGTTTGCAATTATATAGTCATTCGCTCTACAGTAATCAATAATTCTAGTTCCGTCATCATTCCTGGTTTCTTTGCCTTTCTGTCCGAGTCATCTCTCCAATCCCTCATTTTTCCTTCCCACTAGCTCTTTTTGTAGGTCTTTATAAAATTTGAACTTTTCTTCTGTTTTTTTATTGTCATTTGAGGCATATACCATCACAAAGTACCATTTTTCTAATTCAATCGTTATTTCTAAGGTTAATATTCTTTTATTTATATACTTTATGTCGATTATGTCATTTTTTCTTTCTTTGCTTATTATCACCGCCACTTTAGCTCTCGCAGATGTCTTCAAGTCTACGCCACCCCATCCCATTAAATATCTATCCCTTAGTTTCATTATTCTACTGTTTTTCTTTTTAGTTTCAGAGATTCCCAGTATTTGTATATTCACGTTCTTCGTTTCTTGAACTAGTTGTTCTTGCTTACCCTTAGTACCTCTCACGTTCCACACACCCACTTTAGTTATCTTGTTCGTTTTTAGTTTCTTATCTACTTTTCGTTTTCCTCGCGTTACATAAAATTTTACCATCATGTCCTTATCCATTGCTTAGGTGTTCTTTTTCTTCTCTTTCTTTCTTCACTTCTTAGTTTTTTGTACCGGAGTATGTAGCATCCTTCCTATGTTTTTTCAGTTTGCCATCCTCATAACTCCATTTATATTCCCGCTCATCAATCATTACTTTATGGTAGCCCCCCTTCACTTGTTTCCCCTTCTTCCTCTTGTTGTCCGCGATTTTTTTATTTTCTTTTCTGAGTTTCATGTTTTCCCATTATAAGTTCACTGTTTATGCCAACGTTTTCTTGTAGGTTTCTTAACTTATTTTTATTATTCATTATCGTTTCTTTTTCCGTCGTATTATTCAACTCTATTTTACATACTGTTACACCTATTTTGTTGCTTCCTTTATTTGGAAGTCGAAAATAAGCACAAATAAGCAATATTATAAGCAGTACAGAAAAGAAGTGAAGATTTGCAGAACAAAGAGAAGACAGTAGGTATATAGAAAGGCAAAATAGAAAAACTGAGCATTACGAAGTATTTAAGCAAGAAAAGGACGACGCGTCAGAATCAGAAAGATGAAGTAAATGAGTCACAATATAAAAATGCTTTGTAAGCTGCAAAAAAATATTTTGAAACAAACAACTGTTTACATAAAATAACTCTAGTTCTTATATACATTAAATATTTATTTAAGAAATTTATACATAATAGTAATAGGTGACAAAGGTACTGTAGTTAGGGTATTTTTTAAATCAACAACTTTTCCCGTAACGAACTCTTCTTTTATCATTATTTTTTCTGATGCAATCGTAGTAGCGATTCCCAGTACTCCTGTTGGTTTAATAAGCGGTGGCAACTCATTGCTATTTACAGATATCCTTACATCTTCTCCATCTTTAAGACATTGAGCAACCTTTAATGATGATTGTAACAACTTCAACGCAACCTCTTTGTTTCTAAATTCCGGCAACGCAGTTACATATACTGATTCAAAGTAGCAGTTGCTCTTAAATAATTCAAAACCATTTAAGGAATTATCTATTGCGACATTGATTTCATCGTATTTTTTGGCTAAAGGATGTTTAAAATTGAACTTTTTGAAGTAACCATCTGGAGAGTCTTCTTTAGTCTGAAATAATAATAGAAGATAAGTTTACTAGTTATAATATTTTAACTGTAAAACATACAATAATTTTATTTAATAAAGATCCTGCAACTTTTCCTGTTTTTTCTTCAACAGCTATCACTGAAACACCATCTTCCAGTATATCCAACACTAATTCATCTAATTCACGAATGGCTTCTGGACTTTTATTAAGTCCTATAGCTCTACTTACAGACTCTTCTTTAAAGAAACAGTTGCGCATTATATTTAGAGCATCCTGCAGGTGATACGGTGTTAAGGAAACATATTTTAGAAAACCTAAATTAATTAAAACACACATTAAATATTATATTAACAAGAAACTAATAAATGCTCACCATTATGACTAATAGTCCATATACGTGACATTTTCTTGCAACAAAACTGGAAATATGTGTTGTAAATTGAAGGATTATTAATAATGGTTTCAGGGTGATTGTAAATTTCTTATTTATACCATACTTTATCATATAAATAATGCAAGTGTAAACTATTGGTTAATCTATTTCCTGTAGTATTGCACATATGTTTTTGGAGAAATTCATATACCTAATAATAAAGCAGGGAAAATGTAATATGTTTGTTTGTTACGCCATTCTATATTGTTTTAAAAAAAAGGGGAAATAAATAAATTTGTTTTTCAACGAATTACACAAATTTATGTTTTAGTCTTCTTAGAAGTCTGATAATAATTCTTCTTACAGTAACAAAAGATATCGCTGTAGTACTTTTCTGTTTTGATTTCCTGATTGATATCTCGCTGTGTTGCGATAACGAAGCATTGACTCAATCAGATTTTAATGTTTAGTAAACTCACTTCTACAATTATCGCTCAAATTTCCAGATATTACAAAAATTAAATTAAATTAGAAAAATTCTACTCTTTTGGGCAGATAACTTTACATAAACTTAGGTCCGATATTCAAATGAAAGAAAACTTATTTATTTTGATGGATCCGCCAGGGCTTGACCTTAATATCTTTTTGATTTTATAGTCCTTGGTTTAAACAACCGGCTCAAAATCGCCACTTTTTTTCCAAACGCAGCCGTTGTGTGTGTTGGTAAAATAATTATGTTGAGAGTGTTTTAAGAAACAATAGACATCCAATAATCCAATAACGCTGCCGCAAGATAGAAGTCATCGTTTGCACTCCAGCATGCGAATTATCTCGATGCCAATTTTAAATCAAACGAAAAGCAACTGGTTGATCATGATCGAATAACAGAAATCATTAACATCAGCCCTATTGGATACTTTAGTCTTGATCCTTATAAAGCCATCTTCATCAATGAAAGGCAAAAGAGTTTTTAATCTTTTGTCAAATACACCATCAAATGCTTTCTGTTGAACCAGTAGAAGTACTTTCATTTCTGCTGCATTGTACTCCTGCGCAGTTAATTCTCCTTTAACGTGCTGTGTATAGGAAAAAAACCTTAACATCCATCCTATCAATCTTACTATTTTCTTATACTGAGAAAACCGTCGATAATACCAATCTAGTATCAAATTATTACTATTTAACAATGCTACTCCTTTCACTGTTAATTTCTTCTTTATTATAGGTAAGTTTTCTCAGGTTGCCTAAGCCAACTAGGCCCCTCCCACCATTGAGTGCTCAAAAATTTTTTAGAATAAGACCCTCGCGAAACTAGGTCCGCGAGGGTCCACACGTTAACTCTCTAATTTCTCTAACTCTGTTATAAACATAAGCATTTCAAGATTCACATGTCCCAATGCATGATAGGACTGTAGTAGAATTTGTCCAAAATGTGGTTTTTATATTATCTGGTTCATAATCTTGTACAATAGATTTATACAGTCTGCCTGAAATAGAAGCTTTCAGCAATTCCAGTCTGGAAATAGTAAGGCTTTCAGGAGCCTTTTTTATTGGCGCCGCTCTCGCTTTCGCAAACACAAGTTGTAGTCTGACTCTTTCTGTAGACGCAAGTCTAAAAAACGCAGCTGAGCCATATGATGTCAAGCAGGCATCTGAAAATATGTGCAAAGTCCAATTAACCTTACTTTCAGTACAAACAGGTAACCATTTTGATATCTTCACTTCAGAGAGTAACCGAATTTCTGATGAATCGCACACCACTCTTACATTCTGCTAAAACTTGACCTAAATGGTACTCAAACCTTGCAGCCAGTTGCAAAGGGCTTGGAGACACTCCAAATACAACCCCGTAGTGTCTGTATATTATCACTCGTCAATCCATGGTCTTCCAAAGATATCTTAAGTAATTTCTATCCTCTGCAGCAATACTCAATTGCAAAAATGTGCTCCGAATATCCGCTAAAATACCCAATCTGTTCATACGGAAACGAGCTGATATTGCAGGAATCTTCTCTGTTAGATTTGGGGCTTTTTCCAAGCATTGATTTAAATTTACAGAGTTCCTATTAGTGTGATCCCGGGCGGAAGCATCGAACACTGGGCGTATCGGTGTTGAACTTCCTAATTTTATTAAATGTCGGTGCAGCAGGTAATGGCATCACTTATCACCAAGTTTCTCGGTCACCTCCACAATTATTTTTTCTTTAAACCAATCGTTTAACACTAACCGATAAGCTTCATAATGTCCCTCACTCTTCAGTTTTTTAATTGTACCATTCATCTTTTTCATCGCTAAGCCATAAATAGTGGAGAGTGGGGGTGGTTTCTAATGAATAGTAGTCGCACTTATATACGACCGTCTTCATTAATTTAAACTGAGTTTAAAAAATACTGGTGCGTGGCAGCTTCAAGTTCAATTTTCCTTAATTTCTCTGACGGATCTGTGATGCCAAGTGTGTCTAGCGACCATAAATCAGTAATTTTGGCATAGATATACTAGCAATCGTCTTTACCCGTGAACCTTCTTTTGAAACTTCTGATTTTCCCTTTACCACCTCATTTATATCTGCACACACTATAGGGAAATGGTGCACTTCGGTCTATTTCTGCAAAATTTGGCGGAGTGTAGGAGTCGCAAACAGCACAAACAAGCTTTCTTCTCCTTTACAATCGTGTGCCACCCTGCTAGTGGCATTTCTTGAGCCCCGATACACTCCTGTGATCTGTGACCAGAACAACAGAAAATGCCTTAAGTTGAGCTTTAACGGTGGCAAGCAGTCTCGCAACAGTAGAAACTTTCCTTTAGATTGTTTTTTAAAAATTGTAAGCCCTTCCCTTTATTACGTGTAACCCTTGGACTGTGTGACACTGTCAACCCAAAACCGTCCATCACCATAGCTATTTTCTGATCACCCTCCACTTCATATTTCAAGACTTTCAGCAGGCTTTTAAGTATGACCTTTGAACTAGACACTGCGTTCCTTCCCTTTCCCTCCCAAGTTCTCAATATTCCGGCGGGAAGACAAGAGTAGACTAAAGTATGAGGGCACAGTTATCTACAGTAACACCTAGACTACATAAATTTCTTAAGTGTTACTGTACTTTGTCATTCAGTACGGATAAAGCCATTTTCTTTTGAGAAGGGGAGTTCTGCAAGATGATTTTGTGTAATTCTTTTACATAAAATTCAGTAAGAAGGTTTTTCCGGCCAGGAATATCCTTCAGAGCTTTAATTACATTGTCATACATTTCAAAAGTGGCAGGAAAACTTTCTACAGCCTTCTTAGCTACAGAGTTAAGAATGATCGACATTAACAAATAGTGCAGTTTATCACATTCTCTCATCACTATGTATTTTTCTAAACTGGTCCCAAAAGAGAAGTCAGTCTTTTATATCCACTTCAAATTGTGTAAATTTCATTTTTGGCAGCTTGTAACTGAGTTTTAGTGAGAATCCAAACTTGAAAAAACAGGCACATAATAGTTTAGAAATGTTTTCTTTAATAATAATGAATTCTAAGTTATACTCATCCGCTTTGGAAAGTTCTTCGTTCATTTGTTGCTCAGTCGTTGCGTCGTCCCTTAGCAATAGTTCGTAAATAGACGCATTTTTAGTTGTCAACTACTCATGACACTCGATAAATATAACAAAGTTACCTTGTAATTGATTGATGTCGACTTTTCCATCTTTTAGAATATTTTTTATTTTGTCTTCAGTCACTGTAAATGCCCTTCTGGTTGCTGATCTAGATTTTTTTTGAGCTTCAAGAGATATGATTATGTTGTATTCTGCAACACAAACATTGTACGAAGCAAGCAACAAGCAAGCAATTAAGGATAATTTCCTGCCAAAGGCGGGAGGCCGTTTTAAGCTTCTTTTGAAGCTTCCTCGGCCTTTTGGAAAAAGGGGGATTGTGTGGAGTCTGCGTCTTAGCATCCGGTGCAGCTCGTACTAGTCCTTGTGTTTCGTGTGTGGCGTGTATGTGTGTGGATGTAGTAGTTGTACGTAGGTGTAGCAGCAGTAGTAATGTAGGTCTTAAGATGGTGGGGCAGCTATTCTTCGGTGTTGTGATGGCGAAGAAGGAGAGTCTGACGCGGCGCGTTTGTATGCGCTAGTGAGTTTTTTCTGTTCCGACATTCGCCTTGATCACTAAGGGAAACCACGGAAAAACCCTAGTGAGAATAGTCGGTCCAGGGATGTCCCGGGCTTCCTCAATGCAAACGTAGCGCGGGGACGGTGACTACGTTGCTCGGTAGTTTCGCGGAGGACTGTGGATGGGGACTTATCTATAGATAAGTGGGGTGTCTAGAAGTTTGTCCATCAACTTGAGGAAGAGGTTTTCGGCACGTTTCATCATAGTAGAGGGCGGGTGTTTGGGTTTTCTGTGGGCGGCCGGAGCCGGGATTCTGAGGATGTCGAGAACGTGCTCTCTATTTTGTTCAACCGCACTGCTCACATATCGACTCCTTATGAATTCAAGGCGCGCATCTACAGGAAGAATTTCCGATCTGTCGCAGACTTCCTCCGAAGGGAAGAAAGTTGCAAGTTGAAAATCCTCCTGCAGATGGCCTTCTCTTTCTCTTGGAGTCTCCTGATCGCATATGGTGGTGCAAAGCCGAAGACGGTGAATCCGTTGTTTACGAGCTAGTTTCCCGCTTTTTAAATAGTTTTTTTACACAATCACTATACGCTGCTAAAACCGTATAATTTAATTGTAAACCTCGCCTAGCGACTCCTTCTACGACTTTCCTGTTGGTGAAAAAAATTGTTACACAATGTACTAATAATAACTCAACATTATTGATGTAATAACGGATCCAATAAGCCAAGAAATTTTTGTTTCATTGTCAAATTAGCCCTAGACTTCACATTTATTTCGTAAATGGAATCTTTATTAAAAACTTTACAACTCCGATTTCTTCGTTTGAGGTTTCTCTAACAGACACAGAAATTAACAAAGTGTGTGTTTCTTTTTAGGTGACTTTTGCAGTTAGAGGAAAAACAATTTTATTAAATATACAGTGAATGTAAAAAGTATTCGTACACCTACCCAATATCACTATAAAGTTGTAGTAACATCGCAGCTATTACAAAGAAATAAACGAACACAAATATAAAATAATCTCTCAAAGCGTTTAAAGAAGCTTTATTGGAAAAAGATGGAAAAAACCTTAAAATTATAAAACAACTTTGAATTTTAAACAGCAATAGATATTTGTACAAACCATGAAAACATAAAAAAAAAGTTTTATAAACAAAAAACCTGTGGATTAATACTTAGTTGGTAAACCCTTGGCATCAATGATTGCATCTGCATAGAATTTACCAATTTGAATGTTTATTCCGATGTTATATTATCCCATTCCTCTTGAAAGGCTGACTTCAACTTCTGCTTATTAGAATTATGGCGGGATTTTATATGTCTGTCTAGATAATCTCATAGATGTTCTATGGGATTAATATCGGGACTTTGGAGTTTTCAAGCATCGCGGTGTATTGTACAACAATCACATTGTTGTATTCCAGGCTTTATGCTTGGGATCGTTATCCTGCATAAATATGTAGTCATTATCTAATCCCATTTTTGCGAGCTTGCAGGCAGATTCTTTTTCAATATGTCAATGTACATTTTATGATCCATTATGCCATCAATAAAATGCAACATACCAACACCTGCAACACTCATACACCTCCACATGAACACTGATCCACCACCATGTTTTACACTAGGACATAAATTTTCTTCCTGTAATTCTGCATTTTTTTTGTCGCCAAGCTAAACATTTTCCTCCGATTTAAAAATGTTGAATTTGCTTTCGTCCTTAAACACAACTTGATTCCAAAACTCTTGTGGTTTATTTTGATACTTTTTAGCAAATTCTAAACGTTTCACTTTATCGATGTTACTAATTCAATACTTTCTACGTGCTGTTCGGCCGTGGTAACCTTCCTTACGTAAAAAACATTTCGCACTGTACTCTCTGATATATTTAATCCTAGACTATGTTGCAGTTCTGCAGTTAGTTTTGGAGCACTAAGCCTAGGATTTCCTTTAATTTTCTTTAAAATAGAATTTACAGTTCGTAGGTTCCCTTTACGTGGACGACCTCTTCTTGGTTTGCTATAAAATCTACCAATCTCAGAATATCGATCTATAATTGATTGGATTGTCAAACGGCTTTTCATTACAATTTTTGAGATTTCATTCTAAGATTTGCATTGGTTGTGCAGATTTATTATTATTTTTCGCTCCTCCATTGTTGTTTCTTTGCCTCTGCGACTCATGGTTTATTCTTGCAGTTCATTTTTAATATTAAACGAAAAAATGAATATAAATGCTTAGGTATGCTGTAATACAATATCGGCGGCTTATCACATCCGCAATAGTTCGGGTATCAAGGGTGGAAGTTTCCCAACTGACTAAAGTAGGTTATTAAATGTCTCCCTCCAAAACAAAAACAACGCGTTTCGGCGATTTTTGATAATTGTATTAATTAAAGAGTTATTCAAAGTGGGAAGTTTTAAAATGATCACCCTGTATAATTTGCTCTCATGTGAAAAAATGATAGCCTTCCCGTATCCTTGGCGATGCTTAAATCTAACCTTTTTTCGACGGTTATAGAAAAATGCATTTTTTGATAGATGTTTTGAAGGAACAAGTTTAGAAATTTAATAAATTTTATTTTTTTAATATTTGTAAATAATTTAATTGTGCAGTAAATAAGAAATACTTGGCTTTTGCTGAAATTATGTTCGTGTACGAATAGTATTTATATTCACTGTAATTCATGCCACCTGTTAAGATCACAAAGCTTTAAAAAAAAAGAATGCTGCCATCGCTATTATCCGGGCCCTCCCAACGTAGATGCTCTGGTCGACCGGTGGCGGCTATATGTTAGGCACGGTATCTTGACGAAGCGATATCCCAGGCTGCTCGGGTCAGCTGGCGGAAAACGGAAGGAATATGTCTGGAAAGACGATTCATAATTAATTAAAAAGAATGGGTGCGAAAACGCGATAACAGTTATTTGGGAGGATAGATTAGGAAGGGCGCAGGAAGCAGTAGGGTAGAGAAAATCCCTACGGATCGGTGTGTCTTCTCCCTTAGAAATAAGTACGTCACAAGATCAGAGGGGAAAGGGGTTGGCGGGACTATTATTGGCCTGCAGGTGCTGGAGGCCGTGACATGAATCATATATATACAATCGTGCAAGTTTAATCTATTTAAATGAAGGATGTTAATATTATGAGTTTTGCAAAATCCAAAAATAAGGATCTCGCTTAATCCAAATTTAAATGTCACTGCAAAAAAAACACGTTTAATAAGAACCATGACATAATCTCTTTAAAATCATTCTTACATCTGTAAGAGAATTTATAAAACTAAAATCATAACATTTTTTGATCCTTCGACTACGAATTTTGCTTAAAAAGCCCCAGTGATTTCAAACGAGAATACCAGCATCGTGTCGTTAACACTGCATCGCAGTCCAGTTTGGCTGCCGCTCTAGTTCACAATCATTATTGGATTATCGACATTGAGGTCGGTTCTTATTATTTTTTAACTTATTTGTTGTAGTACTGTAATTCTAAAATGTCTTTCAAAAGAGCTTCACATAATTCATTCTTAATTGCTAGAAAAAAAAAATTTTTAGACACCAGTTAGGTAATTGTTCGATATAGCTACCCTTAGAGAAACGACGTTTTGAGAGCACAACTAGGTGGCCAAAGAGGAAGAAGATCAATCCAACCTTGGTGAAACCGACGAAAACAAACACGATCTTGAAGCATATCTGAGGTTATGTTGCCTGATAGAAACAATGAAGTTGGCAACTAAATCAGCTGCTGTGCACACTACCAATTCCCTACTGCAACATGACCCGCGTATGAGAATTCCACCCCAATCTTGTGGGGGGCTGAAACGAGAGTGTGGTTAGGTTAGAAGTAATTAAACGTTTATTTTTTTAATGAATTCCACTCCAATCTTGCGGGGGGCCGAATTGAATGAATGAATTCATCCATGCTTGCGCAGGGTCAATGTTCTCCCGGCGATTGAGGGAAATTGGGTTGTGATACTGTCGGTTGGTACGTAGTCGGAGAGCAGCAGGAACGTAGCTGGAATATTATAGTGTCATGGCAGTCGTTTTGCTAGTGAACTGTCAAGATCGTCGATTTTTGAAGTGTTTTTAAAACTTTTCTAAGTGTTTGGCGTAGGAGAGGCCTTCCGCAGGTGTCTTTCGATTCTCTGAATATATATACATGCATTGGTAAGGTTAAATTCTTTCTGTAGAACTTTAATTCTAGGGGTAGCTGTATCGAACTGTATTAGTTGACAGTGTCACTAGAACACCTGTCGTTCAAAATATTGACAATCATTCTGTCGAATATAATTTACCTGAGTTAAAACTAAAAAGCTTCGGTGGTGATTCTCTAGATTGGTTGGAATTTAAAGACTCATTTATATCTTTAGTGCATAATAGACCAACAATTTCTCCATTTGAGAAATTGCAATATTTAAAAATGTCTTTAACAGGAAAGGCCCTTTCAGTTACTGAAAAGTATTCTATGACATCAGAAAACCATAATACTGTGTGGGATCTTCTTGGGAATCGATTTGAAAATATAAATTTGCTTGTTTATTTTAAACATTCCAGTAATGCAAAAGGAAAATCATTTTTCATTACGAAACATTCAAGATGTTCTAAACAAAAATACCAGGGCATTGGCAAAACTAAATGTTCGCGTTTAACACTGGAATGCTATCATAATCCACATAATCTATGAAAAATTTTATATTAATGTTAAAAAGTCGTTTATCAAATTTAAGCAATCTATGGATTTGCCAACATTCAAAGATCTTAATGAGTTCTTTAACACACAATGCAATCCTCTAGAAAAAATTGAATTAAACTGTTCTTTAAGTCGGCCAAAGTTTCCATTACAAACACCACTCACAATCAGTGCGTTCCTTGCAAGGCTCAACATTATTTATTTTAATGTTCAAAGTTTTTATCATTAACACCAAAAGCTCGCATTGGTTTAGTAAATGAAAAGAAACTCTGCAAGAACTGTTTGCGGGTAAATCACAGCACCTCTGCTTGTAAGTCTAAATATAAATGTATGCAGTGTAACAAAAATCATTATACCTTGCTGCATCTCGAAGGCAAATTCAATAATACTGTTAACAATATTTCTGTTACTTCTGTTACTTCAACAGCAAATACCTCAATTATAAATTACACATCTCAATTAAATACACATGTACTTTTATCAACAGCTCTTGGGGATATCAAAACCAACAATAACGAATACATAACCATTAGATGTCTTTTAGATTCCGCATCTCAAGGCAACAGGATCACTCAAAAACCATGTAACAAACTTAATCTAAAAACTGCACCTGTAAAATTCTGTATTTCAGGAGTAGGCAAAGTGCAGTCTGAAGTTAAAACTGAAACAAACGTTCGAATTTTATCTAAATATTCTAATTTCTTTTTAGATTTAACTTGTCTTGTTTTACCTCAAATTACTGATAAAATACCAAGCATATCTTTTCCTTCGGCTATTTTGGAAATACCTGATGATCTAAGATTAGCAGATCCAGATTTCAATCAAGTAGCTCCTATTGACATTTTAATTGGAGCTGCGCATTTCTATAATCTACAGTGCATTGGACAATTCCCGATATGTAATAACACGAATACCATTATTCAAAAAACCTAGTTAGGTTGGGTATTATCAGGCAAAATGCACATACGAAAATCATTAAACCATATTTCTTCTAACTCAAATACCTTAATTAGTTTTTACGCCGACCAAGGCTCATTCAATTTTTTAAAACAAGATTTGTCAAGATTCTGGCAAATTGATGATCCTCTTCAAATAAAATTTAATTTATCATTGCAAGAGGTAGCTTGCGAACAACATTTCGCAGAAAATACTTATAGAGATGCAAGTGGTAGGTTTGTTGTATCTATTCCTTTTAAATCAAATTCATCTCAATTAGTAGATTTTAAAACTATGGCCCTTCGTAGATTTTACAGCATAGAAAGGAGGCTGAACAAAAATCATGAATAGTTACATTTCATTTATGCGAGAATACAAATTGCTCCATCATATGACTAAAATTAAGTTGTCACAAGTTGATAACTTTATCGCATCATCCATTGTTAAATATGTCAGCCTTACCTCAAAGAATAGAGTAGTATTTGCCGCTAATGCTAAATCAGATTCCAATATATCTTTGAATGAATTTCAGTTTGTAAGACCAATTCTGCAACGTAATTTATTTTCTATTCTTGTTAACTTTAGACAATATCTTATTGTTTATCTGCAGACATTGCCAAAATGTACAAGCAAATATCAATTAGAGCGGAAGAGCGTTGTTTTCAGCGACTTTTTTAAGCAAGAAAAGAAAATTTTTGCTATGAGGTGGAACACGGTAACCTATGGAACAAGCTCAGCCCCTTATTTAACCATAAAATATCTTATGCGTTTAGCCTAGGAATACAAACATAAATTTCCTAAAGCATGTTCTGCTATTTTAAATTCCTATTATATAGATGATTTGTTAACTGGACGCAACTGTCTTGAAGAAGTCCAACAGCTTCAGCAAGCGATACAATTAATTTTGGGATCAGCATGATTTGAATTAAGGAAATATGTATCGAATAACCAAAAGGTTTTAGCTCATGTTCCATCTGCAGCGGATTATAGTATTCTTCAATTAGGGGAGCACGAAAGCACTAAAGCTTTGGGCGTAATGTGGAATTCATCATCTGATACAATTCAGTTTAAATTGAATCCTACTCTTGAAAATAATCAGTGTCACAAAATGTACATTCTATCAATCACTTCTCAGATCTTTGATCCATTGGGTTTATTAGGACCGGACGTTCTTATTGCTAAACTAATTACACGGGAGCTTTGAAAGTTAGAGCTCACTTGGGACGAAAGTATTCCATAGCATCTTTATTCACACTGGAATAAGTTTAAATCAGAGCTTCCAAAGCTAAGTGAATTAAATATCGCAGGGCTTATTGTTCGCCTTAATTCAAAGTTAATTGAATTGCACCTCTTTATAGATGCAAGTGAAAGAGCTTATGGAGCTTGCGTTATTGCACTGATGATAATCGAAATATTCTCGTTCATCTAGTCTGTGCCAAGTCCGACGATTCCACGATTGGAATTGTGTGCTGCAG
>VTPC01003980.1:0-32520 GCA_011009095.1 Ignelater luminosus
TTTTTTTGTTTTGCAAATCACATGCAATATTAAATTTGTCTTTTAATGTGAACACTAGTTGATGGTTTTTTAAATTTGCATTTGGAAATTCCCTTGTACGTAGGGGTGATTTTAAAAACGCACCTACAAAATCTCGGGTTTCTTTAAAGTAGGGGATAATTGGCTTCACTGTTTTACATAAGGACATGTAAAGTATAATGTAAATTAAATTTTTGCTAATCATTTACCAAAAAGATTAACTGCAACCCTCTTTGAGAAAGTTGTTCAAAACATCTGTGAACAGCATTGACATTTGAAATATACATAGAATTTCATAAACAATTTATTGTTCTAGAAAAAGGAGTACTTTTACAGATAAATGTCAAAGAATGAGAACAATTTTGTGTTCATTGTTTAAGGGTTCATTTTATCCGAGAACACTTATAAGAGATCTTATGGGTAGTTTGGCAGAACTTTTGGGAAAAGTTCATTATATCTGGTGGTTCGCTATAAGCAACTTTGACTGTATGTAGGTACTACAAAAAAAACACTTCGAATTCAGAAAAATCTAGTCACATTGTTTTTGATACACTCTGATAATTGGTTGGCATGACAACAACTGTACAAAAGATGCGCTGCAACTTTAATAGTCAACTCACTAATGCAGAATCCACAAAATTTTCAATGAACTCCAAAGGAGTCGTTACTGAATTTGCGAAGTTTGTCTGTCTGTATGTATGTCTGTCTGCATTTTTTGTCAAATTCTACATCAAAAACTAAAGACGACGTGGTATCTTCGTTTTTTGATAACTCTTTGGAAACTTGGTCAAAATAGCCGCCAACATTTGAAAAAAGTAACAAAACTGGAGTTTGTTGTGGTTATGCTTTGCATTCCCAGATGTTTGGTTCTAAAAACAAATGCCAAATGATGCAATAGACAGTAATAACCCCATTAATATCATATTTAAGATAAAAGTCACATTGTGTCACTGTACACACAATACTCTATGTAAGGGAAAATAAGATTTGATGTTAATTTTGTATCAAAATTTAAAAAAAAAAAACTTTTTTCCAGTTTGGCCACTTTAAAATAATTGAGTTATGAAACAATTCAGTTTAAGTGAGACACCTGTACATTAATTAATAAAGTGATACATCCTTCACAAAAAGATTTTCAAAGGTAAAGGTTAAGAAAATAATAAAAATGAGGTGCTCAGTCTCTAAATTTGAAATTCCCTTCCATATATTTTTGACCTTTGATCTCAGTAGATTTTGTATTTTTCCTGAACATACTTAAACTTATTTCTATAGAAATGATCATACCAGTGCATTTGTAAAATGAACCATGGCATTCTTATTTCTGGCTATTTAGCTATTTAGTCTTGTTTTATGTTCACCTTTTACATGATAAAGGCAGTTTTTTCAGTTTTTGCACTTGCTATTTTAGTACTGCCATTATATTTACAAAAGAAAAGCACCCAACATATTTGGAATTGAATTCACATGAGCATTGACAGGCAGGGTGCTTTCTCCGTGTCAGAATCAATTAATTCTAAGCAGGCAAAAACTTAATTTGAATCGCCTATACATAACAATGACTTATCCTCTAATCATACTCCATACTGGTAAAAGATATTTATCACTTCGACAAACTGATTGTAATTTGGGCATTTAACATAGTTTGCCTCTGAAGTACCGATATGAAATTTTTTACAAGTAAAGTGTTTGACAACTTCCTTAAGTTGATAACAAAAAATTTTTGAAGTTATCATTTTTATATATAAAACAAAGTGATAGCTTTATTGCTACAAAAAGTCCTTATGTTCAGAAAGCACTTTTAGTGTTTATTTGTTTGCCTTATCATTAAGATATGAGCATGAATAATACTACAATCTATTCCGATTATAATAACAAACATTTAGAAAAAACTGCAACAGCTGCTTTATATAATAGCAATTTTAATATTAAATTTGATGGACAAAAGATAAAAACTTTCATTCATACAATTTCTGCAACAAAATAATCAGACTATCAAAGCTAACTTTGAATTGAAATAGGTTCTGTTTTTGTTATACCAATATACCGACTGTTACCTGCAAAGTCAATTATAGGAGGATAATATGTTTAAGTAAGACAAAGAATTATAATACATGCACATGTGGTGGAATGTCTTTTATGTTCTTAATTTAAAATTATAGGTACTACTTAAACTATTTCCATTTAATATTATCCTATAGTTGACTTTCTAGGTAACAGCCGGTATAATAAAGAACTGAGGTTGTTGAATAAAGAAATAAATCAATAAGGTGCAGTTGTTTGTGTCAAAAAGTTATCAAATTATAATATTTTTAATTTTTCTTTATCATTAATAGCACTTCTAGATTGATCAAACTTCTGATGGAAGTATGAATAGTACTTCATAAAATCCAAGATAACTGCAATATATATTAAGTATAAAGTAATTTTTAAATTGTTCAAAGGAAATAGCAATTTTTTTTGTAAATTATAGAGGAAAAGATAAAAACATTTATTTTACAAGTATCGACAATTTTGATTTTTAAAAAGATTAATTTGTCAATAAAGTTTATCTAACAAATAAAACGGTTCTCATATTTAAGGAGTGTATTTGATAGAGTACCAATAACAGAAATAGATTTTCAAATCTATTTTGTCAGGTCAAGAGTGAAATATAAATTACTATGAAGTTAAATGTAAAGGCTGTAAAAAAACTTTCTAAAAAGTGTATAGAAACAATAAATTCTTTGTTTTTCTAATACAATATTGTACAAGATAAATAGTGCAAACGAGGCACTACAGACAACTTACCATTTTCCCTTTTCTGGGAATATCATGAGAATTACATGCGATTACTTTATCTTTTTGCCATAGCAAGTATAGCTGGTTCTTTTATTATAGAATTTAGAGTAGGCCATGACATGAAACTTCTTAATAATGCAGTGTGATCTGAATTTTTCAATAAAAGTTAAAAGCAAACTTGGTTAACCCTTAAATGTCAAACATATCATAAAATTTACAACAGCCTCCATCTTCATGATTATGAATTTAGTGTTTTCAGTAGTTGCCTAACTTGGGGTGACGTATGTCAGTGTGTAGTATTTAATTTCTTACTATTTTGATTATTTTCAGCGATAGCAAGGTACTGCTCATAAATTTTATGATAGTTTGGCAATAACATGTTTTGTTATGCCCATATTTTCTATTTCTGAACTTCTTGGAAGTCTTAATAAATCAAAATATACCAAATCTGAAAAATGATGCTAAGAAATTTTCAACTTTTATTTGAAATGTCAAAAACAATCATATTTGTTACTTGTGAATTTAGTAATTTTAATTGGTTTGGGGTTATTAACCTGAATCTGTTATTACACAACAAAAATAAAAAGGAAGGCCTACTCTGAATTTTACAATATTTATGTAGAATCATGGCACACTGGTTTTTTTCTGTTATTCAAAGATAAATTAGTCTTTGTATTTGCACTAAAACTTATAATTTACAAATACAAAAGCTAATTATAATCATTAACTCTTAAAAGATTATACCATCTCATTATTGCTTTAGTACAACATAAACTTGACAATGAAGAAATTATAACTATTCTATACACACTACTTACAGGTGATGTTCTGTCAACATAATGTGGTGGTCTTCGAGGTACATCACCTAAAACAAGTGTATCTTGTAAAGCTTCTTGTTCCAGTACATCATAATGTTCTTCATGTGAATTCAGTATGTCTTTCACTAACCACTCATAGTCGCTTTTCAATATCTTAATAAAATTATCGTATGCTCGATTGTCTTTTCTTGCTATAATATCCAATAAACAAGAGGCCTGCTCCTTCCGAAAGCGCTAAAATTAAGTAGAAAAACTCACATAACCTATAAATTACAAGATATTTATTTATCTTACTTGGCCTCTAATTTTTTCCAGATCATCTGCATTAAGAGTTTGGATTGAATAAAGTGCATCCAAAATATGATCTACCTGCAGATCTCTTATGATATTATCCCTTTGTTTTAAAAGGCTACCTTTTTTGATATCGTCCATTATTAAAACTATAAACAACAATAATATCAATAAAAAGTAAATAATATAAATTAGAATTAAATTAACCTTAATTTCATTGTAAATATACTGATAGTTTTAACAAAGGGAAGAATGTAGGGTAAGTACCAAGTGCAATTTACTAACACCCTTGCAATACCACTACCACTACCTACAATTAATTTCTCCCAAACTTTACGGTTGTTCTACGGCACAATCACTTTAGAGTTTACGGTGACTTACGAAAAAGCAAATTTTACGGAGACAAAAACAGACAATGACGAATATTGACGAATGCATTAACGAACAGCGCAGGTGTGAGTCGTCGAGTGATAACGAACGAGGGCGATGTTGCTGATGTAAGTTACCGCACGACCATGATACCTATCTCTTTCTTATTCAAGGCCAAGTAGGGAAACTTTGTATGAGTAATCTAGTACCGTAAACTAATGTAATAGAAACAAACAAGAAGTGTTAATAATAATGAGTTATTAATTACAAAGACATTATAGGTCAGGTACTATACCTATACGTAAAATATAATCAAATCGTTATATTTTCTTTTTGGTTTTAATTACTTTTTTAATTTGTATACCCACTTACCCATATTTGATAATTATAAAATTCAAAACCCGTTAAACCAGTCCAAAATTTGCTATTGATAATTATTAATTAGTGACTAATTTACCAAGTTTCGAAGATAAACCTTTCTTTTATTAATACTGCAACACTAGGTACCTATACCCTTTTAATGACCCTCACGTTTGACGAGTAGCGCAGTAGGCAGGAAACAATAATAACCTTTCTTGTTGAAACCTGCACTCTTGGTAAATTTCTTGTAAAAGGAATAGAAATTCTAAGAAAAGACATCGCACAGCAGGTTAGCAGGTTTAAAGGGTACCTGCTTATCGGTTAAGGAACTCTGTATGACGCCAAACTGTTTTTGTAAACAATAAACGGCTTCAGTTCGAGAATTACTCTTTTTAATGATTCAATTCAAACTTCATTGCTATAATCTTTCAAATAACGAATTGCAGCAGAGGATTAAATTGGAATAAAATTGGTAATTTGGATATGAAATTTTGATCTTTCATTATTTAAATTTTATACAAAATTTGTTTCTTCCTTCAACGTGCAACCTTTTTTTTATTGGTATAAGAGATGAATAAATTAAATTAAGAATTTCTGTAATTTGAGTAAAAAACAATGTTCATAAAGCAGAACGGAAATTTCAAGTCTACACAAGTGACTGACGCGTATCTACGTATTTATTAATAATAATTGATAATACATCGATTCCCTAATTTTAAGCGTATTGAGGCTCGCTTTAATGAATTTTTCGAAATTTTGATTCCTCCCCTAGGCTCAACGATTCATTTATTATATGAACAATTTTATTTCTTCAGTCCGGGATCTTGGAATAAAACATGTGATGATTAATCCTTAAAACAAAAATAACATACTCTCATGTTTTGTAATCAAACGTTAGAGAGTGATGAAATAACTCCAGGTATTTGCGTTTTTGTTCGTCAACCAATTTTAGGTATCTCAGGGGTGTACTTAAAAATTGCAGGAGTGATTCAGAATTCGTTTTAAATGGTTTTTAAGTTCTGTTACATCTCAATTAAATTATGAAATTTGAAAGTTTTAAGATTATTCGCAAAGTCTTCTTTGAAACAGCTTTTTAAAATTACGTATAGAAAATAGATCTATCAACAAAGTAGGTTAGATTAGGAAAATACACAAGATACCTACCTATTTTTGAGATCAGTTTATCGGCGCAATCAAAATCAAGACCGTAGACAGAAAGCCACAATAACTTTAGTAGAGGGGGTTGTTCATCTTCATGAGTAATCGCTATCATTTGAATCGGTATACAATGTGTACAAGATAAGGAGGGCCACTACAGGGATCTCGAAAACCATAAGGACTAGCGCAATTAAGCGCCTATACTAAAATCGGCGAACCAATGCAGTAATAAAAGTGCGTGATCAGAGCGTGATCAATGCAAGCTCTTTTTCAATTGGCTGAAAAACACGTGCTTGAAGCCGGTTTCACACACGGAAGTGTGAACATCTACCAAGCAGTGCATTATTATATACAGATATATACAAAAACCAACATAACCTAAAACCTCCGTGCTTCCGTTTTACTTCTTGTATTTATTTTATTTGTAAATTTTGTTTTTGGATTATAGACTTTAAGGTGAATACCTAAACACTACTTATTTTAAATTTGGCGGGTAGTCTATTCAGATTTGCTAGTGTAAATTGGACGTCGACTCAGACGGGTACTAGCGCATACTGTCCATGCGACTTACATGTGATCACTGCATTGGTTCGCCGATTTTAGTATAGTACGATGCCGTTTAAGAAATAAAAATTTTCCTAACGATTCCAAAAATATTCGACAAAAACCAAAAAATTGCAATTTTGTTTTCATTTTTTTCTAAGTTTAATTTTTAACATAAAAACGACAAACACTTTCTTATGACACTTTATTGAAAAGAAGAAGATGATATTATTATTTTTTTGGTACGACGTTTCGTTGCTTAGATATCATCTTTAAGTGCAAATTTTTAAATACGGACCTAATTAATTTATTTAAATACGGTGTACACAATTCCTTTATGTCATGGAAAATTCTTTCTTCTTTTAGCTTTTCTTGTCTCTGCATAAATATGTACTAGTAGAAATAAGACAGCAAACCAGTGAGTTTACAGTAAACTCTGAATGTCCTTTTTGTGACTTGTATAAAAATTTGTCAAATTTATCCCAAAAATTCTTTTGCACTGTTTAAACAGATATTGTCACCGAGTTCTTAAAATACCAAAAAATAGAAAGCAATGCTTATATCCAAGAGTTGTAGTCACGATGCCAATGAAAAAGCTCCTGATTGGTTAACATGTGAACAATTGTCACATATCTTTGTATATTGACAGACTTTTAATGCTTTTCCATATACCACCAAAAATGAAGCGATCTACTGGAATGAATTCATAGGATGTTTTGCTTGGGGTTATATAATTTTGAAATGCAGGTTCCAGTACATATACAACAAAGTTTGTAGCATTGCCCAAAACAATGATTTTACAAAGACCAAGACCGTTTCTAGACGTTTATAAAACCATTGCTAGATATGTAGATTTGTTAGGCTAGTACTTAATTAATCGGCGTTTTTTTTACCATCCTTTATTTCAAAAAGACACGCGTAGTTAATGGCTACAAAGAGGGCATGAAATTGAAATCTGATAAATTGCTTAAATGGGTTTAGTGCAGAAACACATCATGCATTTACATTTATTGACCAATAAGTCTGTCTAATTCTAGATAAAATAGCTTGTGGGCCTGCGTGTATATTTTTTGTGTTCATTAACAATTATGAATTTTGTAAGTGGATGCCGATATGGTAACAGAATCTGATATTTCTGATTATAATCATGTTCTGAAAACTTCAAATAGAGCTAATAAACTATCTTGCTGCTCTTATCAACTGATTTAGATTTTGCTAAACCCTTAAATTCTGGATTGAATTCTTGCAGCTAATTGTGAGCTACCTTAATAAAAAATATTTCACTTGGGTTCAATTAATCTAAATTAAAAGAGGACCCTTAATTCTCGATGCTCTGTTAATGGACATGTTTTTACCGGTAGATTAATATTAACTTTTTTTGAATTTGGGCATCCCTGGGGGGTGTTCAGTGCAAGTGGATTTAAGCCAGTCTCATTATTTCTCTGAGAGCTACATTGGTCGGTAAAACCATAAACTTAAATTTAACAACTTCTACTGATACATATCAAATATCAGGTGATATAATATCAGCAGGGTCATCAACGGTGGAAACGTGATTCCACTGATCAATATTTGAAATCCGTTGTATCTTTGAAACCCGATTACATACAAAGGTTTACCAAAAATAATAATACAATAGTTTAATCACACCAATAAAAAGTGTTTAAAAGTTTTAACTTCAGTAATGATTTTACTTTGTGCAACAATTTTGTCAAAAGCAATACACCACATAATTCTAGGAAATTGATTTTAACGGAGCAACTCTAGATTTTGCACAAACTAAGGTTGTTAAAATATTATCAGTACGCGCACACTCTGTATGTAGTTTCAGAAGTATCATTGAAGCTATGGACTTGAATGTCATTTGGGTTATTGACAAGGATATGTCTTGGAACCGTTATATGGTTGAGTAGAGTAAGTTGGCTGTAGAAGCGGTACCAGGTAAATCTGAGGGAATTGTTTCATCCCAGTGTAACTTTAGCTGTCACAGCCTTTGCAGAATGATCTCAGCTAGAATGATAATGAGACCAAGAAGTCCTAGAGGGTCGAAAATTTGGGATATTACTGACAAAATGGTTCTTTTGGTGGCGTTTTTGATGGTGAAGGTATTTGTTGGGTAGTTAAAAGTGTCAGTCTTTAAATTCCAAACAATTCTTAAGATTTTATTTCCTTCATCTTTAGAAATGATGTATTGTGGTGATTTTGAACTGTATGCAGTTCATTTAATATTGTCTTTGTTTGAAATCCACTTCCTCAGTTCAAAAACCTGATTGACTAAGAATGTATTCTAAATCATTTTTGAGTTGAAGGGTACTTTGAATATAATGAGATCCCGTTAGAAAATTGTACCCATAGAAATCTTGCAATATAACCAGATTTACTTGTTGTTGGAAATTTGTTTTTATGATCTAGAACCACTTGTTTCAAACAGCGAATGGATAAGAATGATGCAGAGACTGTCCCATAAGTTACAGTATTAAGCTGAAAGTGTTTCAGTTCCTCCGACGAGTCTGCGCGCCTAATAATTTACTGAAGATCTCGACGAGCTTCATTAATAAATACTTCTTGGCAATATTGACTGTAATAATATAACTATGTGTCCTGAACCTTACAATAATTGAAAATGTATCATCCTGGAAAGTAGGTGCTACCATTAAAACATCACTCAATGATAGATTACTAGAGGACTTAGAACTGTCATCAAAAACTAAACGCAATTTGGTAGTTAGACTGGATATCTTCACCACACTATAATGTGGTCCTTCATGAAATTGTCATGTTAACTCTTCAATTCACCACAAGAATTAGAGATATTGGTTGATGAAAGCGGACATGAATGTGTGTCACAAGTATGAAAGTAAGTACCACTAATTATCCAACCCAAAACAGTATTCTGAAGTATTGGGCCAACTGAGATGTTAATTTGGTCAATACATAGAATGTAGTTAAATATTACTACCCCTTGAATTGTTACGTTAGTAGGCTTGTCAAAATAAAGAAGTGAATTGTGCCTTTCTGCCATACCTTACAAGAACCAAAGTTACAATTAGATACAGCATAATGGTTTCAAACAACTGTTTGATTTCCTTTAATCTAGATTCAGTTGATAAATTGAAAAATGCTTGAATTTTGTAAATCGTATGAGAACCTTTACAGAAATAATAATTCAGCTTATTTGCTAAGACATAGAAAGAAAATGTGATTTGTATTTTGTTTCTTATCACCTGAACTACTAAAATTGTTGACTTTAATACTGTTTAATTTAATGTCTCTAATACTTATTATTTGTTGGTTAAAGATCTTATGAGTCCGTGATTGGATTGGCGTCATCTTTGGAATGGATTCCCATTCCTTTTTGGACAATATATTCAGCTTAAAAGAAAGCAAATAAATTAGTATAGTATCCCAACGATCGATGGGCTGATTTAGGTTTTTAAGTGATCCAAAATTCTTTAGAAAGCTATCTGAAAACGATCTCAAAGACAGGTAGGGCTCCTTGATTACATTTGGCACTTCAAATATACAGTATGAATAAATTAAGTCGAGATACATGCATGCATGGACAATTTATGGGGCCTAAAATTTATATGCAACAAGAAACCAATGAAGACAAAAAATCAAAAGTAATTGTACTGATATGGTGGACTAAAATTTCAAAGTATGTGTTGTTTTCAGATGAATCAACATTCAATAATAATAATGTGCCCCTTAATAGTGTGTGAAGAAGAAGGCGTAAAACATAAATTTCTATATTTACTGCGTTCATAATTTTTATTTTGATTTAATGTTTTGTTATTTTTAATACTTTTTGTCATATGTCGTCTTTTTCTGTTTAATTACATGTCATTATTACGCCGTTAAAGTTACATTTTCTAATTTGACATCATTTGCTTTACCATTAAAAATACCTAACAACACTTTTGTCTATTTATTTTAAAAAGTTTACAGATAGCCAAGACGTTTATGGAATAATTGAGCATGCAACGCATATTGTCTACTTAGTTGTCTCGACTTAATTTATTCATACTGCATTTCTAATTAATATGAGCATGAATTATAATTTCTTGAGTAAATCCCAACTTAAAAAATAATTTGCTTCAGTGATATCAAGGAATTCAGTTACCTGTGAAACAATGCCCTTGAAAACCTCTTGAAGATAAAGAAATTTTTATTATTCTTATGAATAAGAAATCTAAATGAATCATAAAAATGGATTCATTTGTCAATCTCCCCATTGAATTCAGGTAAATTAATACCAGCCAACAGGTAACTTCTATCTATCCTGATTACTAGAATTTACATTTGAAGAAGGTTGTGTAGTAATCGTACCTTCAGTAGGCTTTCGAGGTAATAAATTAATTGTCTTTGTAATAGCATGAAAGCAAAGATTTTCAAGCAGTTTACCTTTCGTAAATTGTTCTGCTACAAGTTCGATTGTTTTGATTTTTGATTGAACAGTTTCAAATTTGTTCCAAGCTATTTAGAATTTTTCAATGTGCTTTTTTACTTAATTCGAACAATTTACTAAGTTGCTAACACATCTGTAGTACCATAGCGAATTCAGGGTAAAAACAGGGCAAATTTCTACAACACGTGTAGGACCGTAGCGAATGCAACTGACCGCCTTTGTTAAAATGGGACGAAGGGATGCACTTGATTTGTGTAAACAATATTGACCCTTATGCTATGTTATATTACTATCTTATACAGATTTTAAAGTAAAATACGCAAAAAAAGTATACAGTAAAATAACGAATATGACAATACAGAGATTTACAGAGGTAGTTTTGAATAAGGAAAAATAATTGGAAAGAACCAAAATGACTCACCAAGCCACTGGTCGTTGTTATTATTTCTCGTAGTTTGATTATTGCTTCCTTGTTGAACTTGAGTGATTGTTTTTATATTAGAATTTCCATTTGTCGGTTCAGTCTTTCGTATAAATACCTAATGTCGCAAATCACTTGTTTAGCGAAACAATTAATTAAATATACAAAATCTAATTTTGTATCAATTATCCAGAATCGTTGTTTAGAAAATAGATTTTATGTAATTAATGCTAAATCAGATTTCATGTATTTGATTAATTCGTTCATTAAAAGAATATTTTGCGAATGCGATATTATTTATGCAAAAAGCTGTACCTTCTAATGCCAAATTTCTTGAAACGTATAATAATTGACAATTTCTCTTCAAAGCTCGAAACTTGGAAACTTCAACTTTGAAATCATGAAAATTGAAAAATTGAAACTTGAAATCCGATTCGAAGAACCAAACATGTGGAGTAGACGTTGTAATTGTATAAATAGTGAACTGTAGAAATTGAATCAATACCCCTGGTACATTAAAGAAATATTCGCGTTTTATCTTTTAGTAGAACTTATACCGGGTGACTACATAAAAAGCATCTTGCTTTGAGGTTAATATCTTCACTTATAATAAAGGTAGGAAGAACAAATCTTACAGTTTTTTAGCTAAATGAGAAGAAAGCGATCTTGTAAAGTTTAATGTTTTACCTCTTAATATTGAAAAACAATGACGCGAGATATTCTCAAACTTGATAGTTCAAAAAACCGATTCCTCTTAGTAAACGATGGGATTTCTAGTAGTACTCTTATGACTGTAACTGACCAAAATTCGAGATCATTATCTGCTACCTGTCAGAAGCTATTAACCGTTAAACAGAATGCATTTTTTAATAGACACCCAGTATTTAAATTTAAACAAGGAACAAAAGTAAATGTATATAAAAAAGAATAGATAACTGATAAGAGCCTTTTGGCAAGCCTTCAAGGATCCTGCATTTTTTGAGGGCGCTATTATTGTGCACAGCAGATACTCAATATTACCTTTAAAGACAGAAAACTAATTTCTGGCAAAAATCAAGATCACAGATTATAGGGATATCGTTGAGAAAATGTTAAATGACTTCCAATTTTTAGACTGCAATATGAATTTGAAGCTATTTTCTGAAACATTCTCTTTACTCCCATATTGCCTATTTTCCGGAAACTTTAGGAAACTATTCCGAAAAGCATGATAGAAAACTCCACTAAGATACTAAAGCGATGAAAAGCAGATAGTAGGTACCAAGGCAGTTGTGATATCAATATAATGGCAGACTACTGCCGAATGCTACAAAAAGAAAGTTAATTTCCTGTTAATAGTAACTTGTTTAAGAAGACAGTTCTACTATTAAGACCTAAGAAAAGAGTAACACTACCTAATGAAAAACAATTTGAACAACTTTGATATACTATATATCTGTACAAATTAAAATTATGGAGCAAGGAATGCAAAGCAAAACAAAAACATCCTTAAAAGAGATGCACCTAAAATTCTTAAACAAATGGTTTTACTTGCTCCAGTCAGCTATAGAGCAACTGAGAGAAGCGTATGAAATCAAAACCAACTTAAAGAATTATTAGTGGAATGAGGAGATTCAAAAATTAGTAAATGAAAAGAAACAGTTATTTTTGCATTTCATCAAGAAAGGGACAAAATAACACGAGTGGGCAAAGACGTTTAATTTGGAAAATCACATAGTACTTACACTAATTGCTAATTTAACATATTTTCTTAGAAGCGAGTGGTCTTTGCTACCTTTAATAAGTGTATCTTTTTTCCTCGTGTAGTGGCACGTCTTAATCTTAAGAAAACAACTGCAAGATCACCAGTTACGATGCTTCGGCATAATCAATCTATAAATCTGTTGCCAAACGGCCCGACAGATGTGAAGAATGGCAGCGAATGCATTTGTAATGAATTTTTGTTTGTGTGAACTATGATCAATTACAACAATCGAATTTCGGAAGCATCTACATTACTTTTCCAATGGTGACGTAATTGCGAATTGTCTGTTTGGAATTTCCTTTGACACGTGTTGAAAACACCGCTACCAAAGCAAAGCCTGGAGAAGTGAATATTCATCTTATTTCGCTATTTGTCAAGCCATCTTGCTGGGCATAACTATACTTGCCGCCCCGAACAGGTAAGTTATCACGTGCAATCTGCATGACATCCCCCCCCCCAAAAAGGAAAAATTCCCTCAAGTTGACAACATTCACTATAAGGCAAATGGTGTGAATGGGGCGCTGTGAAAAAAAATTGATCAACAGAATTGCTACTTTTAAGGTACGTGCTGATCATGCGTCTTTATAGCTCTATCTGTTCGGTTCAGCAGGTATAGCACCTTCTACGAATAACCGAAAAATAATTACATACCGTATGTATTACTGTAATTCCTCTTCCTCTAAAACTAGATTTTTCAACAAGAAATAAAAAATAATTTTTCAGATTTCGTGTACGTGATAAAGGAATATCATATTCTGTTCAGGCATATTTTGCTCAATCGTGTTATTTTAACTTAAAGTACTTACGACTATAATCAATGACTAAATGTGAAACACTTAACAGACATAAATATATACAAAACATATTTTGCAGGGTCAAAAACAAGTAGCAAAATCTAAAAATGAGTACAAAGCCTATTAGGAGATAGTTCAGAGTCAAAGATTGTTTAAAAAACAATAAAAAGTTTAAGGACAGACAGATAAATGAAAAATGTATGTAATGTCAGAATATAAATCACAATCCAAGCTTTGTAGAAATATGTGTGAAGAAATCACATTTAAAAGGAGTAAAAAAAGTACTCAAGGTCCTGAAAAACAATAAATTTCTCGTTCCTAAATGTGTAACTGTGGAATTTCTAACATTGTTTTAGAATATCTAACAAAAACATTTTAGGGCAGAACCCATCTCTACTAAGTGGAGGATATTACTTCTATGCACAACGAAGAAAATAAGTCATTGTTTAAACTATAAGAAATTAAGAATAATAGCATTTTACAGATAGACTGCATGGAAGGGTTTTGAAAGGTAGAATTAAAAAGGGCATGAGAAAAATGGAACAAAACGAATTTAGACCATAAAAATTCTGCGCCAATAATCTAATCTGCTTAAACAGGTAATCTTAATTGGTCTCCAACAAGACGAAAACAAAGAAGGCGATCTACAATTTTAAAAAAACTACGATTAGGTAGAAAAGCAGCAGTGGAATGAAGAGATTAGCCAAAGAATTCCGGAATGAACAAGAATGCTGATGTGGCAAACGGAGAAGAGAATACGCAGAAAAGGAAAACCAAGTCAAGACAAGACAAGTGAAACACTACATACTACGTTCTTGATTTTGAAGCGTTGGTAACAAGACAAGAATTCTTGACTCGATGAAACACCAATTATTACAAAGAATTCTTAAATTATTACAAACATTTTGTTTTGAACAATGGCGTAAGTAGTAGACGCAAAAGCCCCGAGTTCGGGGGGGGGTGAAGAATTTGGGGGCCCCACAGTCGTTTACAAATATGAAATAAGAAAGCCATATAATTAGATAAGTCTGGATAAGCGAGATTTTTACTGCCCAGTTCATTTTACTTTTCACTTTCAACTAAAATCTCTATTAAGTTGTCAGGTAGTCGGTTTATTGCAATTTGCCGAAAGTTATATCTCCGTTGTACAGTTCGTCGGTATTTTCGTATTTATTGCACATTGTCGATATCTTAGAAAAAACCTTCATTCTTGTAAACGGGCAATAATATCCGTTTCATATCCGTCCAACTTTTACTTTCCTTCTACCCTTAAGATATAAATTGCTTTATGGTGTTAATTGCAGTATATAATAGTTATTTATGCAATGAGTGAGATACACCCATTATTATCGCACGCACATGGAAATTGTGCAAGTTTTGCGTAACCACGTGCGTGCGATAATACTGTATCCCACGAATTGTGTACAAAATTTTATGTACAATCGTTGAATTTTTTACAAATAGAACCATTTTTGCTGCTCTCAATCATGGACTAACTACTTTCGATCAAAATTTTGTGAATACTAACTCAAAGTAGCAGCTGAATCTCATTATTCAAAATGATAGCAACGTACTTAGCAATGCTGGTGTAAACAATAAACAAATTTTGCTTTTTGTAAAATTTTGTGACAGAAAATCATCAGAATTAGTTCGTCAGACGAATTGCCTTTAGATATAGAAGCTGCTCTGAATGTTATGGCATTAATTTATTCCACTGTAAGAGTTGTATTATCAGTGCATACAGGGTGGCTGAAAAATCGTTCACCAGCCTATAACTATCTTATTTTTAAAGATGTGAACAAGATGCAAAGGAGAAAGTTGTTTGATGTAATAAAAGGCATAATATCATGCATTGAAAGAAAACTCAACGCCTACTGTTTTCGCGTAACATCAACTAACTTTAATTGTTTAACTGGAATACCCTGTATATTTCTCAAAATTCTGAATATACCTGAAATTCTCTTTTCAACCATATAACATACTTAACGATTTTCTTGAGGTCTTGGCCTGCAAGATTACCCGATTTATCAATTCTGGATTACTTCTTATGGAGCTTTTCAAAGCATCATGTTTATGTAACTCCATCAGCAAGTCTAAATGAGATGAAAAATAATTTTTTCTCCTCTGAGAATTAAATTATGTCTAGCACGTTGTAACATTTCTGGCGTAACTAATGCTACAGCTGCACTAATTTTAGCTTTCAATTCATTTAGACTTGCTAATGGAGTTGATCTTTTAAACAGCCCCATTAAAAGTAATTTAGAATTGATAAATCGGGTAATCTTGCAGGCCAAGACCTCAAGAAAATTGTTAAGTGTGTTATATGATTGAAAAGAGGATTTCAAGTGTATTCAGAATTTCGAGAAGTGTTCCATTTAAACAATTAAAGTTAATTGATTTTACGCGAAAACAGTAGGCGTTGGGTTTTCTTTCAATGCATGATATTATGCTTCTTATTACATCGAACAACTTTCTCCTTTGCATTTTGTTTTATATCTTTAAAAATAAAATAGTTATAGGCTAGTGAACGATTTTTCAGCCACCCTGTATAAAAAACTAAACAGCAGATTTCTTTGATTTTTGTGTAATCATTGATGCGCGTGCGATTTGAAAATATTATCGCACGCGTGCGGTAATCTAAATGTTATCGCACGCGTGCAGTAATCTCAAACATTACATTATCCCAGTGGGTGCGATTTATAAGATATACCTCACGGTTGTACATAATCAAATTTAAAATATTTTTTGCCACAGTTATGATTCAGAACTCACCTATTTAGAACCAAGTCAAATAGTCAAAGTGTAATTATTAAATCCGGTCAAACACTTCCAAATTTTATTAAAAAAAGAATAAGTTAGATATAAAGAAAATTATTGAAAATTTTGCCAACAGGAAAGCTAGACAAGTGTCTATATAACAATGTATTTAGTAATAACCGGGGCACAACACAGGTTTTAAAATTACCCTTTGTAAATCTGTCTTTCAGTTTAAGTAAAACTATCATGTAAGTAGGAACCTTATTAATTAAACTGACAAATCCACCTTAAAGCCTGATGCAAAAGAGAGAAATTTTGTTAGAACTGACAGATCGTTAAACAAGTATTCCCCGGTCTTTTTTTGCCGCGATAGTACATAGTTTCTAATAAATAAGATTCCTTTGTAAAAATTATATTTACGCCACTGGTTTTGAATACAAGACTTTGTGACGAGCACTTTGCAGCTTATTTTACAGATGAAGACATGAAGTTTCTTTGTATTAGATGAAGGAGATGGGAATTGTCTGGAATTTCCTCCGATGCTAAACGTATTTCAGCTAGATTACAAATCCTGATGAGAAAGTAAACTCGAGGTGACACAGAAAAAAATCAGTCAATTAGTCTACTGAGCACAGGTATAAGTAAGTGCTACAATAAATTAAAGTTCACAAGTTTTAACAAGTTTGGGGCTTCTCATATTTCTACAAAATATTCCATGTTTGGTATCAATTACATTGTTTTTTTTTCATTTTACGTTAAAATTTAACATTAGATATTAGTTGTAATTATCTGGAGATATTGTGGAATTTGTGATGGACGCGTGTGGCGAGTTATCATAAATTAAGACTTTTGAAGACGTATTAAAATATACAGTGCGAGGCATCAATGAACTTTAGTTTTTCATACTAAAACCAGAGTTTGATCTAGATTTAAATTTTAATCTCTCCTACAGCTGACTTGCTAGGAGTAAAAGACACGAAAGGCATTTATTTCAAATAGCGAACGTAAATTAAGCACTGTATCATCATAACCAATATAAGAAGAATTAAAGCGTAAACGATAATATTTTAACAGACATCTAAGATTAGAACTGCCATCCCTAATACTACAATTTCTTCTTTCTTTAGGAAGTGAAAATGTAAAAATAAATTAATAGAAAAACTAATCGCTTACTAAAAATATCAGCAGTAGACAAAGAAATAATGAAGAAATTCTAAAGATTGATCGACTAACCACTGATTCTTAATGCGATATAATGGAATTTCTAGAAAAAACACAGGATTGCTGGTCCTTTTCATTATCAGTTACTTATAAACCTTCATTACTGTAGTAAAAGAATTCTATCTCGATTTGACCTCCAATTTCTAAAGATACCGAATTTCCACGTCGAAACGAAACAAAAAAAAACACAAAAATGAAAATTGCTGGCCGTCTACTTTAGTAGCTGTTTTTCTAACACGTTTTCTTAACAAAAAAGTTCTATCTTCATCCGATTTTCCGTATCGGATACCTCATACATTACACAAAAGTGAATCAAGATGGCCGGTACGTACGCAACTCGTTTTAGTAAAAAGAAAATCTGGTGTTAATTCAACACTTTTTTTATGGGATATAATCTTTCTTTTAAATGTATCGAAAATTAGTAAGATAATTAATTAAATTTATTTTATGAAAATTATAAAATAATAAACCAATTTTTCAATAATATAATACATACATAATGCATATACATACCTGCAAGCAAAATTAATTTTCATACAAAATTACAAAAACAAAACTTTCTAAAAATAATCTGTTATTTGCAGTGTACCTACATTTGATCGTATACAGTCAAGACTAATAACTGCAAATGGATCGAGCTTGCAGGCGAACATGTATATCCCGTGCTCATTTGTGTTCCCCCTCTCTTATGGCAATGCGAACATTGCTCACTAAATAGCTATTAATAAGATTAATGAGACCGAATAGTTTTGCTCATGAGCAACGTGGTAGTTATTTTTAGTGAACATTGAATGTTTTTATTCTCAAACAGTTTTGAAGATTTTAATGGTGATTTACTACCAAAAAATATTAATCAACGGTAACGACTTACTAATCTGCAAGTCTGGAGTAGATATTAAAAACAATAAAATGAAATTTAGAATAAGAAATTCCTGGAAAAATCCCAAAAATAAAATTTCAGCAAAGAGCAAGAACGTTGAGCCGAGTCTGCCACCATCACCTACTTTGCTTTTTTTGTCTTGTCCACTATGAGACAAAATGAATGTACCTAACACATGCACTGACTGACAGCTATCTTGTATTCAATTGAGCAAATTATTATCTACACCAGATGTGATGTTTTTTTTACGTAAGGCCATAACAGCCTAAAATACTGGATGCATATCTTGACAAATATTTCAAATAAAATCAAATAAGAATAACTGTTTTCACTTCCATTCAGTTTGTAGTCCATATTCTGAGTACTTACCAGAACAAAGTCTTCTCTGCATTTAATTCCTTAGCACAGGTGCAGTTCAAATGCAGACTTTTACAATTTCTTTTCCTAGAAAGCTCCAAGTGTTTGCTAAAAAAACGATTTTCTCTAATAACTATCCAATCTTTGCTATTAATTTGTAGAAACTGGTTTTGTTTCAAAGTTGATTTTGGGAGGCGGAAAGTAGCCTTAGTCTTCAGAAGTTTTATAACGATAGAAATGTCTGAAATGTAATGCAGTCATTAGATAATCTGTTTCACAACCATTCAAGTGCATTTCCGTATAAAATGGTGTACTAGGCAAGTTCCGCAGCGTTCATAGACACAATATTCAAGCTTTACCTACAACAGAATTAAATGTCCTTACGAATGCAAATATTACAGTTAGAAGTCCGTTTTGATAAATTTCTTTGAATGCGTTCTTGAGTAACGTGATACAGAGATGGACTTCAACCTCAAATGGGTTTTGGCATGTTTGCGTAAGGCGATCATGTTTCTCAAAATAGCAAAATATATTAAAATATTTCCTTACATATTAACGTTAGCGTCTTTTTGAAATACCAACTATAATACTAAAGACTCTTGACCATATTGTTAATCTATGCTCAATGCTCAAATGCTTTGCATAAAGGTGAAGATAAAGACAGATTTAATAATTATAAACCCATATCTCTGACTAGCGACATTGAATTATAGAAAAATGCATTAAAGGTAGACTGATAGAATTCTTAGAAAAAACTATAATTAAAGTACGGGCTAAAAGTATTTAGAAAGTAACTTAAAGCACAATTAAATAAAAATATTCCGTATTACGAGACGTTTGCTATTTATTTATAAAAATACAATAATTTATTAATAATAATTACAATGAATTATAAAATTGAGAATGGACCTCTTTCTTCTATATGCCAAAGCTTAGTTCCTACCTTGCACACCATGGCCTAGACATGGACATTTTTTGTATTTTAAGATTGAGTTATTTAACTGAATTTTCCTTTCAGCACTCTTTATACATCTATCTAGGCAGTAGTGTCCAAAACTCTTCAAATGGTCTTGCTTTTGGTACATTTCGTCGATTAACACTTTCTGGTACGAATTTAGTTTCTTTGTCTTAACTCCTGAATGCTTTTGGCACAATGTGAAGTACTAAGATCCGGTCAGGATACATAATTATTATCAGAATGATGTTCTTGAATCTCAACCTTGCTAAAATTGGAAGGTATTCTTTGATAAATGCCAGCAGTGATGCCAAAAGCTGATGAGTCTCTAATAGTCGGTGTTGAAATTCTTCTCTCAGATATAGCTTCTTTTTTCAGATTCTGGATAATATTTTTTTACCAATGCATTACAGAGGAAAAAGCTTTTATCAAAAGTATAAAAAGTGTTTTGTAAAACGATTAGGTAGATAGGTACGCTTTATCAAAGTTATCAATTTTTCGTAAAAATGATACTCTTGGAGATTTTTATTTTTTTTAAACAGTTTGATTAGTAATTAGTTATAATTAATTAATTATTTTCTGTCACTCAGAGAAAGGATGCACTAAGGCCTGCGGCTACAGAAAGGCCGGACTCAGGCGCTCTATCATTTGTGAACACTGCTCTGGGCAAACTTGTGGCAGTCTTAATAGGAACAAGCTTTTTACTGTCCTTCCTCCATCTCCACTCCAGAGGATTTTTCATTTCGCTTATCCATGTCTGGACTCGGTGTTACGTGCGAAAGACATGGTACATAGCAGCATTCTATGACGATGGCAGCTTTGCAAGATTGAATTTGCTGTCAGTGGCAGATTTGGAAAAGAGCTAATAGCGCAAAGTATCTAATGTTGTTGCCTTGTGATCACCATAAAGATGAAGAAGTATACGCTTCTCTGCCTCAGAAATGTTGAAACACTGTCATCAGGATCCCTGACGATGGTTGCAAGTTTATGCAATGCTGGTTTGTTCTAGAACAGAGTGTAGAATCTGGTTTTTCCAAACCGAACAGAGAAAACGTGGTGTCACACCCACTCAAAGCGTGAAGAACAAGGAGATTTCCAGGTACTGAATATATGTAGGATGATGCGGAGAACAATGTGTCAGAGTATTACCTCTTCCAGGTTTTCGGGAATAAATGGGGAGATGTTGAGCCAAACTTGTCAAAAGAACTAGCAAATCAATGTCCTCCCCGATGAGCAGCAGAGAGTTGGACGGGTATTAGGTCGGCTCTTTTATCTTTCCATTTTAATGTTGCTATTTCAATTGCCCATCAGGTTTTATGATTAATATTTTGATTTATATGAATTCATTTATGTGAAATTAACATTATATTATTATTATTAATAAATTAAATAGTAATAAATAATAATATTATAATTAATTAATTATTAATAATTACTAATAAAACTATTTTAGAAAAATTAAAAATCTCAAAAACCTATCATTTTTACGAAAAGTTGGTAACTTTGATAAGGCGTAACTATCTACCTAATTGTTTTTCAAAAACATTTTTCATACAAAAGTTGTAACAAATTTAATGCTCTACAACTTTTTTTAGGAAAAACTTTTTCGTTTGTAATGCATTGGTAAAATGATGTTATCCAGAAACTGAAACAAGTCCGGAATTTTGATAAAGTTTGGGGCTCACGGCGCTCGCAAAGGGGCGACGAGATCGAAAACTTTGAGTTTTTCAGTAGAGCACGGATATACACAACATATCCAAAAATTAGAACTACATAACCTTTTGTAAGCAAATATGTCTCTATTTCCTGGACTATAAAGTTCTTGTCCATCGAGGCCTCCTGTTTCTCCATATCTTAGCAAAAGGTCTAAATCCATGCAGTGTTTGACCAGCGTGTTTTCGTCCATCTCGTTAATATTTTGCATGTTTAGTAAAAACCCAAAGTAATAGTTATGTTTATTAATTTGGACAAATCCTGATACGAGTGCCTGATCTAAAATGCATAAGAAAAATTCCTTGTAGTATTTTTCTTCAGGATCGCTTGAATTACTTCTTTCGCCTTCATAAAAATGAAGTTTTCGGTACTTTCGCCTCCGTTTATATTTAAATTCAATTAGAATATCATTCTCAACACAAATCTGTTTAGCAGTCTCTTTTACTTTTAAAACCCCATCTTCTCTGTATGACTGTAGATATTCTTTGATAGATATTATTGTAGCGATGTTGGCGTCTTCTTTCTACCTGCTTTTGCTAATTTTATCAACTGCAAATAATAAGTTATACCAAATTACAGCCGACAAAATAAACTCAAAACTGAACTCATTTTCAGCAAGTTAAAGTGCTTCGCTCTTGATAGCTGGATCTTTTGTTGTTTCTTTGACCTTTTCTAGTGCAGCGTGGATAGATTTCAGTTGAAATATCACTGCTTTTACGGAAGATACGCGACATTCCCAGCGAGTTTCAGATAGGGATTTTAGAGTAAAATTCTTAACGTATGAAGTCAGAATTTACCATCTCTCTGTTGATGTCATAAATATCATATAAAGGCGTTGAATGACTCCAAAGAACGTCATTGACAATGGAACCGACAAAACCATGCCGCTGGCTAATAAATTCAGGCTATAGGCTGAGCAGGGCACAAAAAATGCTCTAGGATATTCCTCCAGTGTTCTTCCTTGGATACCCTGATTTCGGTCAACCATATTTGCAGCATTATCATAGGCTTGCCCACGAGAATCGTTGAGATTTAAGTCTAAAATATTAATCTGATGTTTGTGTTCATTGGTCAAAGAGAGAGATCCGTTTTGCTGGTTATATGCACAAACGTAACAAAATATTTTTCAATTCTAGCTGCAGTTTTGTCAGTAATGTCTACAATACCCAAAAATTAAAGTCAATTGTTCATTATGGTCATTATTAAGTGTGCCGTCTAACAAAATTGAAAAATATTTACTTGACTTGATTCCTAATCTTATTTCGTTAACGAATTTTACTGCCTAAAAGGTTAATTAACTCATTCTGAATGGAATGCCCCAAATAATGATCTGAGATTTGTTTGTTAACAATTCGTCTTAGGTGTTCTGCTATTAACGTGTCACATTGCGCAATATTTCAATTAACCCTAAAAATTTTCCATTCCTCGTAGCTATTTCGTCTCCTGAATGCGACCATTGTGATTTTAAAAACTTGCAACAAAAGTGGTGCATGATTCATGGCTCATGCGAAGTTTCTTGGTAATGACCCTAAGAAGGATGTTACGGTACCTTTTACTCGCTACCTATTCGTAACTCGACAACAGTAAGCCCAATGTCGTGATAATGCCATAAAAACAATCATAAAAGAATTCTGAAAAGTGCTGACCATCCTGTTGTAAATAATATTGGGTCTTACTTAGAAATTTCTAGCCAAGAATTAAAACAAGAAGGGAAAGCCTTGCTGCGAGACCCTAGCAGGCGCCTGCCCGCCCCAAAAGACGGCTCTGATAAAGAGAATAGACTTTTATGGGCATGTAATTGATGATGATAAACATAACAATAAATAAAAATGAGATAAAATAAAATTCTGCTATAGTTTAAGAGTTAAGACATAATTAACATAATTACCACATACAAGTATTTTATACTTTGTGGTCATGTGAATTTATTGTGGATATTATTATGTAATTTTGCTAATTGTAAATAAATAATAAATAAATAGAATAATAATAAATTTTATTTTGAGCTGATTGGAAAGATGAGTATTTCAGTTTCTTAAATATTCTTGAAGTAATTTCTGCCTAGTACTTTGATTTGGTTGTGTCGGTATTAGTATTTTGTATTTTTGTGAATGAAAACAAGTTATATCATAATCACATCGTTTATGTATCCGTATTTAATGTGTGCTACGTCAAATTTCTAAATTCTGAGATCAGTTTTGAACAATCCTATAAAGAATACCTAAACTTAAAGTTCAAGAAACTGCAGTATTGTATTTCAAATGTCACACTATTATTTATTATTTTGCTTGTTGACTGACAATACGCAAATACGCATAAGCCAACCCCTAGTGAGATATCTGTTTTTCCCCTCTAAAATAATATCCTCTTGTATTGTTATATTTCTGTATACATACCCAGAAGTCCTAATCGAAGTATTAAGCGAAGTAAAGCTTCTTTTAGCTACAAATGCTATTTTAAAAAGAAACTGTATTTTATAATTAAACTTAGAATGCTTTAAGTAATCGTTTTACTAACCGTTTCTGTCAGTTTAAGAAATGGTATTGTTTCCAAAACACGTTGAAAAGAATTAGTCACTGGGTTACAGCTAACAATAAATGGAGAAGATTTACAATATAATTAGAAGTGACAGCGGGTTTAAAAACCTTATCGGTGCCGTTTAAGCGATGCTTAAACTTATTTGTGTTTGTTTTTTCATTACCTTTCTGTATGTTCCTTGAAGATCGTTTAATACGAGTAATAATTAATCTGAAAGCTTACTTAAGGGTTACATTTATGTAAAAGCTTCACCAAAGACGGCACGTCGCGTCGTGATCTACCACAATTTTTGATAACTCCAGTTGCAGAACTAATTGCGTTTTTCTCAAGGTTGACATAGAAGTGTTGAAGAACTGAATAATTATGTCTGTTGATATCTTTGTAAAAGTGAAAAATTAAGTCTGTGCCTATATTTTTAAAAATTATTAAAGCATATACAAACTTTGTTTTCCACTTTTGCAAAGATATCAATAGGCTGATTGGCATGGTTATTTAACCCATCGATACTTTCATGGGAACGTTGAGAAAAAATAGCAATTAGTTCTGCAACTGGAGTTATAAGCAAAACTTGTGGTAGATTGATTAAAAACTTCTAAATACCAACTTTAAAGTTAGTTTAAATATCCATTCGAGTCGAGCGCGTACGATAAAAATAAGTCAATAAGGATAAATAATTTTATCACAAACTAATCAGTTAACTAACTAACAATCACAAAATTCTAAACTATTTTATGTATTGTGTACTAATAATAATTAGTACCTAGTTGCAATAATCTAGAAGTTTATACTGGAATTAGAAACGTACAGAAAACCGTCGAGATTTATACATACATAGTCTTAAAAGACAACTACGCATATATAAACATGTAATCCATAAGTTAAGAACAATTAGAAATAAAGCTCGAATACTAACTGGAAACATCAAAACTTCTTTAAACTGGCCTATAAATAATGATATACAGTAAAGTCTCCAATAAGCGGACACTGTCGGTTCTGCACTTCTTGTTTGTTTATTGGGGGCGTTTGCTTAAAAGAAACATCCGTGTACTGATATAGGAAGTGTACGTTTAAGAAAGAACAATAGAATTCATTAAAACATGTAAGATGCAGATTTTCTATTAAAGAAATGTATAAAACTACATGATGTTATAAGAATAATAGTAAGATAAACCAATTTAAGAAATAAAAAGACTTATTTAGTTTAATATAACGCATAAAAGTAAATTAAATTCTGAAGTAGTATGTAATAGTAACGTATAAACTTATAAATCTCAGTAATCAAGAAGAGATAAACTAGCCGAAATTAGCAAAAATATTTAGAACGTTGACTGGTGTTAAATTTCAACGTGGAAACGTCAAACCATCTACATGTCCGGTTAAGAGGAGCTTTATTTACTAGAAACGAGCATTATGAACTGTCCGTGTCCGTTTAGCATGTCTTAGTAATAGGAAAACTTTGGTTCTACAAAATCTGCCCGCTTATAGGGAGTGTCCGAAGGTTTTACTGTATTGAGTTTCTCTCAAGCGATATGTTTTTCATTGTCATAGAAATTCTCCAGTTTTTAAATCTAAATCTAAAGGGGGTAGCCTGCTCTTGATTATGAACAAGCAGTTTAGATCAACTGCATTAAATCTGTGCAAAAATGGATTTATAATTCCAGCTGTATTTGATTACTCGACATTTTTTTGTGGTTTACATACTTCTGCCAGTATTCTTCATTTTGGTACCGACTACTGCTACCATATGGACTCGTGGATTCGATCCCAGATCCGAAAAATCTCTTCTCTATCAAACCCCTATTGGCCCGGTATATCTTCGCTCCGTTCATTTACATTATGCAAAGTGTGTTGGTAGAAGGTACTGCGATCACTTTGCTATCCGGGCCGATTCTGCCTATATTAGGAAGAGATTTAGAAAATTTCTTTAATCTCTTAAGGTGGTTCGGTTTTCACATCGGAACAGATAATAGGCAACGTATAGCTAGCTATTAGCAACAAGCAACAGGCGATTATCATTTTTAACCTTCTTTCACTTGAAGCAGCAGCTGACGGTATGTGTAGCAACTCTTTCGCAAATATGTCATCATCCGATAATGTGGTTATGTTGTGGTGGGAAAAAGAAAAAAGTGAAAATTTTGGGTACATCCTTATTGATGCAGTATACTATTATAGTCACAAATAAAAAATTCAGTTGATTATCAGAGAAGGTTATTACGGAATTTACAGTCGTAACCGGCGCACCATATACTGAAATAATAATGTTATTGCTCCAATTAATCAATAAATAGCCCTTTTCAACATTCAGGCTGTATCACCGGCAACGTGTATTAGTAAGCCAACAACTGTTTCGCATATGAGATATCACGTTACTTCAGTGTGAGAATCATAGTCACTTTATACAATGTAAACAGCCCCATAACAATAATATCGTGTATAACTAAGTGCCAGCTGTACATTGCCTATTGCTCCAGTGCGGCGCGCGAGAGCTGCCTAAATTCCATGTATGGAAAACACATTTGTATGTTAGGACATTTTAACATTTTCCCATTCATCAATTTTCTAAATAGTGCTGGTAACTCGTTCATTCAAGCTATTTATTCGGAAAACAATAATAATCATATTTCAGATCTTGCCCAGCTCAAAGATACATATATAAGTAGTTTGGAAACTGGTAGACGTACTGGTCTCTGAAATCCAGCATCATCTTGCTTTTTCTAGATCTCTTAAAACATTTTTTTACCAACACCAAACAGCAACCGCACATATTTCAAAATAATTACAATTTTAAACAACCAAATTAACCCATTCTATATCATATGTAGTATGCCAAAAGAGTTCGATTGGTCACATTTGAATTATGAAAGAATTTGTTAAAAATGATGTTTTTTGTTTTAGTATCAGATTACAGATTTACTCCTAAATGACCCTTAGGTAGTTTGTGACACTAAAGATAAATTTAAGCTACCTATACAGGGTGTAAAGGAAATGGCGAAAAATACTTCAATACGTTATTCTACGGTAAAAAATAAACAGAAAACCTCTATACCAGTTTGCTGTTAACACTATCTTGAAAAAGTTATTGGAAGGCTTAAATTGCCTAATTGATTCTGCATTCTTAATAAATCCAACAAAATATTAATGTTTAAACATAGTTTAAACGTAAAAAACACATATTACGTACCGTTTATAGGTTTTTTTGTACTAGTGTATTAGTAATCACTTCTTAAAATGGTAAATTCCTTGCAAGAAATGCCTTTTGAAAATATTGCAACGTTACACGTTACTAACAATGGCAACTAAGATACAGATTGCAAGCACAACTCGCGTACTCACTCCTTTAAACGTACCGCGTTGGCAAATTCAAAAAGCTGTAATTGCTAATATTTTGAAAAATATGCAATTAAGGCCAAATTGGTATAGGAAATTTCTTTTTATTTCTGAGCACAGAATAACGTACTGTAGGTTTTTTCCGCCATTTTCTTTACATCCTACATATTGTGCGAAAATTGTTGAACAACAAAAGCTAGAAAGGTTTAGAATATTAAAATTCAAAACAGAAACCATAGCAATCATCATGTAACCAAAACACATAAAATTGGATTCAAAAGAGAAATCCAATAGTTTCTGGTCGTATTATAATAAATAAGGAAAAGAAGTGACGTTCCAAAAAAAAACCGATTGTAACAAACTCAGTAAATTACCCAGGAAATATTTTAAACTCTATTGCTAATTTCTTCAAACAATCTTATTCTTGTCGTATTGATGAACCTTCTAATTTCAGCATTTCTGCTTTAAGATTGTTCTCCTTTCCTAACAACACCTCTTCGACATTTGTTTAATCTGTACCTTAAAATGGAAACCGTGCTCTAATTTGAAATTTGGTATAAGATAAAAGTGTGTCCAATTTTCAAAATACTTATTAGTATGTTGAATGCGTAACACTCTTATTTCAGAAAACTTGACGAGTAGGCGTAAGAGGCATTTTGGTGCTTTAGCTCGATATCTGTCTGACTGATCTAATGTAATTTCTGAAGATTTCGAAACAATAAGAGAATGCAGAACACTAAGAAAGTAAAGTCTACAAAGTACCACAAGGGTCTACACGTGGATCAATATTCTGTCTAACATTACTAATAATAAACCAATTCATCAACTCTTAAAACTGGTCTACTACTACACTAACAGTCTACAATATCCAGGCCTTCAAATTTCAACTTTCAAGACAGCACTTTAAGGTATAAAACTAAACTTCTCAAGTGCAGTGCTATCCGATGTTCGTTTCTTAACAGGACCTTTATCATTTTATTTCTCAGGTAGCTTCACACAAGAAATAGAAACGCACGACTTTGTGTTTATTGATACATTTATTTTAAATGTTATGTATAATTCTAGATTATTTATTTAAGATACTTTCCAGTTAAATGGACAAATCAACAACCTGTTTATTGATATGGTATGTCCTTGCCGAGTGCAAGAACTTTCTGCCTTGGGCAGATGTATCTTTTATGCATAGGTATATAAACAATAGCACTCCAATCTACTAGTAGTTCATTAAAGTCAACAAAAGAGTCAGCAAGAGAAAGAAGAATTACAAAGTTAGTTTTAGTAATAGTATTGTGCCAAGATGCCCCTTTGGAGATGTTTTTATTTTGCCCCTCAGTCACCACACTATCTGAGTGGGAATGCAACAATGTCAAAATTGTTTTGCAGTATAGCACTTACAATATTCTTGCTATTTTTTTGAATAAATTATCTGTGTCGTAACTAGGATGGGCTTGTAACAGACACGTAACAAACATTACAATGATTAAAACAACGAAAATTAGAATGTCGGGGGAGGGTGGTTGAAACCCAAAATCTCCCCAGCAAATATTGCTTTGTTGCTGGTTCATTTTTTTTGTTTTTAAGAACATTTAGGGTAACAATACAATTCTTGCAATTTTTAGACGAATGATGGAAATCGCAACAATTACAACACCTCGAGTCTTCTCTATGAAAACTCAACTCTGCAGTTTTCCTTGAAAAGTTATTATTAAATCTCTTAGAAATTGTTTTTGTTAGATAACTTTTAAAGCAAGATATAGCTTAGGACGAGAGTTGGAATTATTGTTAGCGCTGCTGGAATTTTACTCTTCTACAATTTTTTTATTAATTTATTATCATCCCGATTAGCGGTGACGCATTTCGAAACATTAATCATGTCCTTAAGATAACCTACAAAGTTTGAACAAGGGAGCAACAACATTTGCAGTTTTGTGCATGAATGTAGAAAATAGCAAGCTTTTTTGCATTCACAACAGAACAATTTTTGCCTGGGTTTATTAATTCGTTGCAAAAGAGGTATAAAAAACCTACCAAAAAAAAGTTTCATACACACTTTAGGGTCGTGATTATTAATGATATAATTATATTTATTGCTGCATAGTAGGAGATTATAGAAATGCATTTTATTTTGTTTATTAAATAAAGTTGTTTTTGTTCACAATCCGAAATTTCAATTTTAATTAATTAGTCATATTTATCAGATAAATGCGCTTTTATAAAATTAACAGCAGGCATTTCTAAGTTATTTTGGTAAAGAAATAACCTCGAAGAGGTAAGTGTTAATTTTATCAACTCATTAATATCATCAAAATGAAAATTATTATCAAAAAATCGACTAAAGAAAAGATTTTCCCAGTTTGGAGTTATTAATTCATAAAGAATTTAACTTGAATATCAGGATTTAAAAACGCATTGTTTTGCCTGACTAATTCTTTTTGTTAGTAAAAATTTTTAATTAATTTAATTAATAATTTAAGGGCTATATACGAATAACTAATAATAATAACTAAATATGCATGATAGGAAACTACGTACTATATCAAAATACTTTTGGTATATTCCTATGTTAAATGGTCATACGGTAGGTGTATAATGATTTGTTGTACTGACGACTCACATAGATGGATTTATTATTAGAAAAATAGAAACGAGATTATTTTCGAGATAGTGCTTAGCATCTGGGTGATATGTATAACACTACCTTTAAAAATTAAATTGTAGAGACAAAAATAAAACTTGTGGCATAAGTGGGAATTCCACAGACAGCGTTGTTGAGCTGTGAAAATAAAATAATCTTGAATTTGCACAATGTTAAATAAATCTATACTAAAATAAATTATTAGAAACATAAGAATTGCAAATAAAGTTTTCATGGGAAAAGAAAAATGATAACGTTTCTTCATTATATTTTCTCCTAATTTTTGTTTTGTTTTTTTAATTTAAAATCACTGAAAACGGATAGAAATTTATTAACTAATACTTAAGTTCTAATTATAATAAAATAGTAACTACTGAGAAAGTTTTGACTATGTTCATTTTACTTATAGTTAATTTTTTTAACTCAGCAGAATTTATATGTAGACATAATATTGTGTATAGGCCCAAATCAAATCTCAAATTTTCACATTTTATTTTATTCAAGTAGGTATTGCTAAAATACAGTGTGAATAAAAAGTAAAGAACATTAATGCTGGAACTTTTATTATTGGCTATACGAGAAAGATTGTTAATGGGAGTTTGATGTCTGAATATTTGCCACAATTTGATGTTGAGGTCACAATTTCAAACTGTCACGTCATCAAAATTTTTTTTTCGAAGAGCAACTTATACTTTGTGTGACGAAATTGGATAGTATTGTGTTTTATCTTTACTGTCAAGGTTCCTTTAAAAAGATTTTAAGAAATATCACATTTAACGCTCAAGTTTGCTGTTCGTGGCAGCTTTGAACGCTCGTCCTGTTACCTTAAAGAAAAACAAATTAGTTCATTAAAACAACCAAAAACAATGTTTAACTTTAATATATTTTAAAAGATGTTTATCATTAATTGCTTGATAATAAGCAATTCTACACGTATTAGAAAAATCGTATTCTGGACCACTTCAGCTCGTATTGCGCGTATTGTTTACCGAATACAAATTTTCAATTTTTTCAAATTCTGGGGTCTGTTTATGTAAACGGAACTTTTGAGATAGCTTCACAAAAAAAATCTAACGGATTCAAATCCGGGCCACTCGATCCCTCCTTTTCTACCGATCCACCTATTTTCAGAAATTGCACCTAGATATCGTTGAACATGAATATACTGTAATGAGACGGGGCTCAAACCTTAAGAAATATAAATAAAACAGGACCAAGAATTCTACTTACAACAATTCCTACCCAAACGTTGATCTTCTCTGGATACTGCGTATGTAATTGCTCCACCCAATAAGGATTACGCTGCGACCAATAACGGCAATTGTGTCAATTTTTGGCCCCGTTCAGTGGAAATGTGGTTTCGTCATTTACAAAACGTGATTGTTATTGCATTTGTCCATAATTGCTTCACAGAACTGAAACCGTCTGGCGAAATCATCTTCGCGGATAGTTCCTGAACTAAGTTTACCTTATAAGGATGAAACATTTCTTTATGTTAAATATTTAGTATAGTTCCTTGACTAACGTTATTAACATCTTTAACATGTCCTTCATTCTTGAATTTTTTTATTAATTTTGAAACCGTGGAACGTGTGATAATTACGCAATTTGGGCGTTCAATGTCAAATGCAATAGAGACCTTCTCGTGGGTTTTTCTTCTTCACCGTATCCAATCATCATCAAAATTTCGATGCGTTCTGTTTCTGTTGAACGTTCAATGATTGAGATGATAATAGATACTTTCTCAAACAGCTTAAGTAGTTATTATTAAATAAACACAACTGACATTAATAGTAAATCAAATGTATTTAGTGATTATCCTTATCATTTTCAAAGCAAATGTGATATTTATTAAAACTCTTCTTAAGGAACCTTGTGATATTTTACGTGACCGCAAAGAGAAAATAAAATACTATCCAATTTCACCACACCAAGTATAGGCTGTCGATTTTCAGACATCAAACTCCCATTAACAACATTTTTTCGTACAACCAATAATAAAAGTTCCAACATCAATGTTCATTACTTTTTATTCACACTGTATATGTAAAACGCTGACTGTAAGTAAAGATTCGAAAAGTGGTTATAAATTTCAAACGAAAAACAATGAGAAGACAGTGATAGAATTATTAAAAATGGTTTCTGTTAGACTTGAGATATAATTTCAATGTTTTGCAAACAAAAAGTTAAATATATTTCTCATAAATAACGAATAAATAAATTTAAAATAATTTTGTATTTCAACTGTACAAAATAGAAAATACTACAAAATGTAGCTAAAGCAATAACTTTAAAATTTAAATAAAACAGAAAGAATTCTTCTAAAAATTTTATTTGGTTATTCCATAAAACGATCTATACATTGTAATAAGAATAAGCTCTAAAACGAGAGATGTGTTAGAATGGAAGTTAAAAATATCTAGCAGACACAAATA
>VTPC01003981.1:0-34900 GCA_011009095.1 Ignelater luminosus
AAAAAGTCACCGCACGCCACTGCCATAAGGGTAGATAGAGCAAAATAGAAAGAAATACAGAGAAGACCAATCAGAGAGAGGTCAACTTCCCTAAATTTCGATATGTCCAAGGATTAAGCATGTAAGTAAGTAAGTAAGCATAATTTATTTTCAGTGTACGTTCTTATAAAATATTTAACAATATCGTATCTGTTTCGGCTATGCTTGGCTCAAAATTTAAAAAAATATTTGTTTATATCTTGAATAAATTGTTATTATATTTCCTTCAAATATCATTTAATTTTCTAGAACTCTCTGTATAGTATAATTTTCTAAGCAATTTAATACGTTGTATTCTACTTAACAAGAATCCTTCAAATTAACAAACAAATAAATTTCTAAAACAACATTTGTACAATAGTAATAAAAAAACAGGAAATACGACATTGCGAAGATTTATTTGAATATTTATAAAAACCATTTTGCAATTGTAATTTTGACCGCAGAAACTGATAAAACGCACCGACAGCGAAATGCAATTTCAGGATGCTATTAATCAATATTGTCATATATTTTAGCCAAATGCATTGAGCTGTGACTTTGGTGCGTAATCTACAAAGTTAAGTTGTTTTCTCTTGTTACCTAAAATTAAAAAATACGCCATTATCTATCTAATCAGGGAGCTTGGTTTGTTTGTTTTTTTTTAGCAAATTGGTCATTTGTATTATTCGACTCGGTCTTATTATCTAAAAAAAAAAATTAAAACCTGGGATTACCACTTTGTAGTTGGTATTTCCTTTGAATTTCAGTAGAATTCCATTCATTTGAAATAGAGGCGGATTAAAGTAATTTCCATTTTATGATATTTCCATATAAATGTTAATTAAATATGTTAAAAAACTAAATAGTATATTGTTAAAGACTTTCTTGCTTATTTGAATTGTTTACTATTTTATTTAAATTTTGTTATGGAATTCTATAATTGTATATCTTTCACCATTAAATCCGGATCTGCAATGTTTGCTAATGGAGCTTGTCATTTAATTGCGCAATTTAAAACATCTTAATAATCCCCATCCATTTTTAATCAATTAGTTATAAAAGTATAAGTATAAAAGCAACTAGATGCATGTGGGAATCCACGAGTTTTAAATTAACAAGGACAAGATGTGGTTATCAACAGCAGTACTTTTACTGTTTGTGTTTGTGAATCTCAAATCAGAAGTTGAATGTACCGACGTAAAACTGCATTCGCGTATGTTTTATGTATCGACTGAACTTTTACCTCCAAAGATGGATGTTGCATATCTCATTAAACATTATCCTCGTCGAACTGAACAAAATGCGTTTGTATCTACTAAAGAGGATCTGGATAACATCAGTCTAAATGAAGAAAGTAATAATATGAATGTGGAACCATCCGGGTTACTTTTACATAATGAAACGGAAGACGAGGATGGTGGTACGCGTCCGTCAACTAAACCGAATGGTTTTAGAGTGGATGAGGTAAATATTATATAAATTGTTGTGCGTGTTAAATTTATGCGTATATAAATAATTTATGTCTGACTTCATACAATTTTCCAACTGGAGAGTAAACAGAAAACCTATCAAGCAATTCGTTTACTGCAAGAAAAGCAATATCTACTGAATTTCTCAATGCATATTGAAAGACACGATGCATGTTTTATTGTAAATATTCCCTTGATAAAGCAGTAAAATGTGATGTTGACTTTTAAAAAAGGAATCACGGAAAAATCTCATATTTTCACTATAAATAGAAATTTCTTATTTAATAGATTTTAATAGCATCATTGTTGTTTTGTCAATGATAATAATTGATAACAGAAATAATCTATTATTTTATCTTTACTTTCAGATTCCTGGACTCCAAAGTTCACTACAAAGGGCCACTAAGTACAGTCGTTACGAAGATAGGCCTATTACTTTTATTTAGCATTAAATTAAATTTGTTAGTAGATAATAGTAACTTATTGTGTAGATTAGGCAACATTAATAAAATTTTACTTTGTATTCTAGCTTTTTATTGCAGAACTGGAGGTTTTAAATGTTTCACGAATTTCTATAAAAACCTTCCTATTCCTTGAGGTACTTCCCCGATTTCTACAAACTCGAAGCTGCTTCATGTAACTGAATTGTAAATTTTATAAAGTACGCGTATTAAAATATTCGATAAAAAAGTGACACTACAAAATATATAAGAAGAGAAAGGTACTAAAACAAAAACAAAAGAAATAGTAATTATACTGTCCTCTCCCACTCTGATTATTTTTACAAAGTATCTACAAGTAAGAAATTTATAATTAGAATCCTTTTAATCATCTTGTAAAAAATATATAATGAATTTCTTACGTTTTCTATAATGTGATATATTAAAAAGTTACTATTGTCAAAGAAGATAAACTTATAGTTAAACAACTTTATTCACGTACAAACCTTTCATTACTTACAGTGACTGTCAATTTCCTTTCAGTTTTTAATAAATTACATCTATGTTGCTTATAATGCGCACAATAGTAATATAGTTTTCAGACTGTTTTGCGCAAATTTTTATTAATATAAACATTTTGTGGCATCCATTTTTCGTTTAACATATTCTCGCGATTCTTTTACCTAAAAAATGTCCTTACAGTCACCGCAAAACACTTCTCTTCTTGTTAGTCACTAATTTCCTCCCTCACGACCTTGCCTGCCGATTTTGAATGCTAACGAAAATCAAATTAAAAAATTCTGGGAGAAAGTTAGTGTTTTAATATAGTCATTGTTTTTCTTTGATTGCAATACAAATTTCAATCTAGTTCGTTTAGCTTGAAAGCAGAAATGATCCCTTAACTGCAATTTTTGTATCAATATTGATAACTTCATTTCAGTAATAATTAAATGTTTTGGAAAAATATCTGTCAAAGACTGATACTGCTGATTATTCAAATCTAAAAAGTTTCAATCAGTTTACTGCTTTTTATTTGTGGTTTGTCATTTGTCACCTTTCTGCAACGCCATGTCAGTATACTCTGATTATTCTGTTGACCACAACTCTCATTCGTTTTCATTACAGATCTATTGCACTGGCAACTATAGATAAAACCCAGCAAGTTTACCTAAAAAAATTAACCAGTGCCAAGCAGAAATAAACTGTTTTTAGTGTCACTTGTTAATATTGAAAATAGTAAGCGACAAGCACGAAATCAACACATAAAGAACAATTAGGAAAGATACAATAAGGTCATACAGACTGAAAGAAGAGAAAGTGAGAGAAGAATACCAAAACATCCTAAAAAATAATCTAGAAATCCCATGTAAAAGAGAAAATGATCAAATAGAGCAAGAATGGGAGAATTTCAAAAACAAGTTAAAAGAAGCCGCTCCCATAAGCTGTGGAAAGACGACAACATCAAACAAAACCATTGTGGACAGATAACATAAAAAACGCATTAAAACGAAAACAGGAAGCATGGAAAGAATATCTACAGACGAAAGAACTAGAAGATTCTGACAAATATAAAATAAAATGTAAAGAAGTAAAAAATCTAGTAAAAGAAGAAAAAGAAAAAACATGGAAAGAATTCGGAAAAAAGATAGCACAGACAAACACAGAAATTCCAAAGCTTTCTTTGGAATGCTGAAACAATTCCCAAATAAAAAGAACTGCTACCTAAATAACATAAAAGATAAAGAAGAAAAAACACTAAAAAATGCATATGAAATTATAAGAAAATGGAAAGAATTCTTTCAAGAACTACTAGAAGACTAGAAACAAGACGAAAACATGAGTGATGAAAGAACATATATCGATGCAAATATAGACTTTACAGAAAAGAAACTGTAGAAGGCTATACATAAAATGAAAATGGGAAAAGACGCAGGAAGCGACGAAATAACTACTGAAATGATAAAATATGTGAGGGAGAAAGGATCTGAGCAACTCCTTAAGATAATTAATTTAGTAGCGGAACAGAAGAGGGCCCCGATAGGCTGGAAAACCAGCATCATAACCCCAATCTTCAAGATGGGGATCACTTAGAACGCAAGAATGCCAGGGTGATAACATTACTAAACATTCCAGGGAAAATATATGCAAGAATAGTAGAACAAAGATTAAGGGACGGTTTGGACCCGACAATAGAGGACATCCAAAGTAGATTTAGGAGAGAAAGGAGAATGCAGGCTCGAACTCCAAATAACAGAAAAAGCCCTAAGTGTTAATAGTGAAGTTTACATGTGGTTTATCGATCTGGAAAAAGCCTTTGACAAAATAAAAAGAGCAGACGTCTGGATGGGTTAACAAAATAAATAAAAGCTTGATTAACTGTGTTAAAACCCTATTATACAAAGGAAACATTACATTCGTAAAAACAAAGAATGAAACCTCTTAATCCTTCGTCACAAACTCAGAGCGGAGACAAGGATGCATTTTAAGCCCACTTTTATTTAGTATAATACTAGATACAGCCATTAAACTAGCAAAATTAAGAGCTAAACAGTATAACATAGAATACCTAAACATGAACATCATCAAAATCAGTGAACTAAGTTATGCAGATGATATAGTGATCATAGCAAAAACAAATACAGACCTACAATACAATCTAGAAATACTTAACCAGGAACTAGAACAAATGAATATAAAAATTAATAAAAATGAAACAAAGACAATGATAATCAATAAACAGAAGAAGGAGCGTAAGATTACCTTAGGTAATACGACCTTAGAACAAGTAGAAAACTTCACGTACCTTGGAACGATAATCAATGCAAGGGGAGAAACAGACGAAAACATAAACCACAGAATCGCACCAACAGGAAGACCATACAATGCGATCAAAACAAAGTTTTTAGGGAAAAAAACCAAAACAGGTAAAAATAGAGGTTTTAAAAAAGTAGTAGTCATGACATTAATACATGGAAGCGAATCATGGACAATAACAGCAAAACAAAGGAGTACAATTCAAAGTACAGAAATACGATTCTTACAAAAAATAGAAAGCAAAACCACAAGGCACCGAATACGAAACGCTGCATTTAGAGAAAACCTACATACAAAAGCAGTTAATGAAACCATTCAAGAAATCCGGCTAAGATGGTTCGATCACCTCCAGAGAATGAACCCAGATAGACTAACAAGACAAATCTATGAAGCAAAACCTACAGGACACAGACCCAAAAGACGACTAATAAAAACGTGGATACAAGAAGTAAACAAAGTAGCGAAGAACAGGAGAATAGATTGGAGCAACATTAAAAGACTAACACAAGACGGGAAAAACTGGAAAAAACTATGAAAACAACCACCTGGAGATGAATAAGGCCAAGGCTCAACTCACAGTCACACTCGTACACCGAAAGGTAGAATGACTTTTGGATTAAGTAGCTAAGTAAAGAGAAATCTGTATCAAAGACTAATGCTGCTGATTATTGAAAATTTGAAAAGGTTGCATCAGTTTACTCTTCTTTACTTGTGGTTTTTAGTGTCAAAAAGACCCTACAAATCCACAATCAAAGGCACAAAGAGAGCAAGGGCCCACCTCATTTTATCATATCTTTTACCCTTTAGGCATCCATAATTGCTTAATTATCAAAAAACTTTGCTATAACGTGCCTTTCCAGATAATACTCACTATTAAAAACTCTGCTTATAATAGAAATATTAATTAAAATGAAACTTTCAGTGGTTTCGCCAGAATCACGTTGCAGAATTTAATGCGCCTTTTATGAGAGATCCGCATACATTGCTTATTTAATCTGTCTAGTCAGATTGTTCCAGTACATCTTTTAATCCTGGCTTTAATTGACATTTTTGGAACTGAACATTACAAACTTACTTTATCTTTGTAGACATATTAGCTAAGAAGACTTCTCTGCAGCAACTAAGCCATACGTTACTAGGGTAGCTAAGACTAGCTATCTGCAGCAAAGATAACGAATTAATTACTATCAGATTGTTTGTACTTTCACTCTGGAACTTTCGCTGATCAATCTGTCTATGGTCTTTTCAAGAGAGAAATCGCCATCTATGGGTTCACCATTTTGCAATCGCATTTCGTGAGAACACATTTTTTAATTATTCTTGGAAGATATATCATAGTTCATTAAAAATGTTCTTCAAACAAAAAAGAAGAAAGATGCTAATGCATTTTCTCTATCACTTAGACACGTCATTCCTCAACAGCATTATTATGAGAACACCTTCTACCAACCCTGTATTCAAACCATCAGTGATAAAGCAATGCAAACTACGGAAAAATTGTCAATTACAATTTTAGTTCTATTAAAGAAGAAGCAATTCGGGGTCGGGACACGTAATTTAAAGACAAGATGCCAGTCCAAACTTTGTTCACACCAGAATATGGAAAACATAGAAACAGCAATTTGTGCACTGTAAAATGCCCTTTCGTAACAGTCTCAGAAGTACTAAAACATCGATCAAGCTGAAGATTGTCTTGCCTTACCTTGTCCTTGAAGAAGGTTAGAACCAGCAATCCGTTTCAATTGATAAAATCGCCTTATCAGTAAAATTCTTAAGAAATTCAATTCAAGAGTTTCCACTTTAACTCGGCAGAAACATCCGAATTCACTTCAATGGTTTCATTTACACAAAACTGCTTTAATGCCCCAATCAAACTAAAGAATAAATTACTTCTAAGCAGTAGTTGGGAGTAACTGTAGTTAAATGTCTTTATGGAAGTTAGAAAAAAAAGTGATATTGAAAGGGGGAACAGAAAGAATGATATGTTGTAACTTTCATAAAAAGAAAAATGAAGAATCTAAGAATAATAAAGAAACAAATTAAAAATTGCGCAAATCAAGCTTAAGAAAGGACTTTGAATCCGCTCGAAACATTTAATCCAAAGTAAGAAATTTTAAATATACTGCATAAAACTGCAATCAAACTACGTGTACTTACTTCCCCTCAACTGGAAACCAAATTAAAAGAAAAGTTCAATCAATGTACAACATATAAGTCCAACTGAATTAAAAAGAGTTCACGTTTCCCCTTGCCAGAAAGCTTCGAATTTGCTTCCAGGGTTCCATTTAGCATACTATTCAAGTTTGTATTAAGGATTCAACTACTAAAACCAAGTCCGAGTAGATTCATAAAAAATTTACAATCCTTTAATTGGTCAACCTAATTTAACACAAGAATAAAAGGACTTCAGTTTACCAAACCCAAAAGAGTTCACCATATAAGGTTGCTAAAGAGGTTCTTAATTCTTAATAGTGTTCTCTTTGTCATTGGAGAAGAGCAAAACTTACTTCAAGGATTGCAACTAAATATCACACGTATATGCATCTTACTGTAGCAAAGCAAAGACCAAAAAGAGATGGGTCGAATTATCTCAAAATTGTTCAAACAGTCAATCCAAAATGTACCAATTTTCAAGAACAGCTGCAAAACAGTCTGGGAGTTTTATTAACCTCCAGCAGATTAAGACGGTCCAAGGGACAAGCAGCTCCTACCACATTTTTTAACAGAAGACTTACGGACTCAACTACTGCAGCCAAACACAAGTAACTTAATAAAAAATACTCATGTCCCTTCATTTCGCTTCAAAAGTTAAGTCAGTTGTCAGGGGATTTCATATAACCAAACCGAAAAGAATTCACCATATCACCTCGGCAAAAAGGTTCCGAACCCGTTTCAAGAATTCAACTACAACCATGTTGAGTGTGACACTGCATTCTGGTTTTATATAAATCAAATACGTACACTCCAAACTATAGGTTAGATTGTGAATTTGACGCCCTGCCCTGCCCTGCCTTGGAAAAGAACAGAACCTGATACTTAAATTTATATTACGGGGGTAAGATATTGCAGCAGTGCAAGAAACAAGAAGGGTTGGACCAAAGAATCTTTGTTTTGCCGCTAAAGTGCAACGCAACGAATCCGCTTCAAAGATTCAATTAGAAGTAAAACACTAAATTACCAAACGAAAAAGAGTTCAGCATGTAATCTTGCCAAAGGAGTTCTAAATTCGTTTCGAAGGTTCAACTACTACTGATGTGAACGTTTAGGTTGAAAATTCACTACACTCTGTCTTGCCATTGTAGAAGAACAAAACCCGCTTCAAAGATTGCAACTACCACACATTTCGATATTGAGCCAGTCGTTTTATCTTTTTATCAGTTTGTAGACAGATAAGGTTTTAGATATCCATAGAAAGAATTTGTTGGCAAGACTTCTTCTATCAGTCAAATTCAATTATGCTAATTGCCTACATCAGATCAATTTAGAATTGATAATTTAACTCTACAAGAATTGACTAGCATTGTATATGACACAGCTAGAAGAAATGAAAGAAAAGCACAGAAGATTTACAGACAAAAGTCTCCTGGTAGAAGATTACCAAACCATCAACTTTTGGCACCAAAAGTTGCGTGCAACAAGGTGTTTTCGAGTAAGGAGACAAGATGTAGAACCGTTTGGATCTCTGGATTTGAAGAGAACATTCTGAAACAAATTGAAAAAAATCTATCTACAATGCTAATAAAGCTTATTGCTAGGTTTCTTTACAACCAGAGCTATAGCAAAAGTAAACGTAATTAGTCCTGCTGATTATCATCTTGCGTTGTTTACGGATGAGGAGGCTTTTACCTTCGAACGGTTGGGTAGAAGAGAATCCTTATAACACGCTTTTTGGTCAATGTTTGATGTGTCATTGTAAACTATTTTTTGATTATCCTTTTTATGTTTCCTCCTCGCCTCCATGGTAAGATTTATCTTCAATTTCTTTAGTAAATTCTGTCCTTATTGTTGAAGAATGTTTGGATAGCTGTCAGAAAACAGATGTGGCTGCAGCACGATGGAATTGTAAACCTCAAGACATTTTTTGTTGACAGAATATTTTTGACCACCGAGATCATTTGATCTTAGTTCCATGGAGTTTTATCTTTGGGAGCACATGGAAGCGCTTGTCAGATCCTACTAAGATCTTGTGGCCCGAATCTTTGCTGCAGATTCAATTAGAAAACGCCTGAAATTTTTGAGCTTGTTTGTCGTTGTCCATTTGGCAGAAAAAACTTGAACATTAGCTTTAATTTTAAATGTTTTTTGTATCTTTACTAGTAGGTGAATTAAAATAAACACAGAGCGTAATTGATTATTGTGCACAATATTGAAATATTGATAGCATTTAGAATTGTGAAGAGCTATTGGTGGCTACGCTTTGCTTAATGAAAAATGTTTGTTTTGGTCCCTTTTATTAGTAGGAAATTTCTTCAACGAATTTGCCTTCACTTTGATAAAGGACGACGAGACTCTGACTTTACAGAATTCATAGTATAACTTACATAGAAGATTGCGCGTCTAAAGCTTACATTGGGACCGGGATAAGCTTGACTTGTTAGAAAACCTGACTTTTTCGATGTAACGAACCCCTTGCCATCGCCGCTTATTCTTAGGACGCTTTCAAGATCTTCTAGTTTAATAACAAAGATAACGCAACACTGCTATTTTCTTTAGTCGTTAAGCCGGAAATACAAGTATGTTAAAAACTAGTGTTAATGTCGAAACTCTAATCATAAGTATTAGAAACGGATTCTTAGTTTGGTTGTCTGTCCTTTGGAGAGGGCTTGTAACTGTATAATAAACGATAATGCTCTAGTTGCAACAAAAGATCTCTTCTTTGAGAAGCTAAATAACAAAATACTAAAAATCGGAAACACAAGAGAATTGATTATAACGGGAGATTTTAATGGTAGAACGGGAAGAAAAAGACGGGTCCCAGTTGTTGGAAGTTTTGGTAAGTACGATATCAGCGATGATAGTTTAAGACTAATCGAGAAATGCGAGCAACATGAAATGCATATACAAAACGAATATTTTCAACATGTAGACATCCATAAGTATACATGGACCCAGACGACCAGAAAGTTAAGGTCCATAATAGATTATGCCATTACGAGACAAAAACAAAGGTAAAAGTAAATGACGTCAGAGTATATAGAGAAGTTATATGCGGAACTACCACTATTTTCTCAAGACAAAAATTGTATTGTTACCAACCAGAATGCCAAAAGATGAACAAAGAACAAAAGGAAAAACCAAATAAATCCAGAAAACTAAGATTCAGAATATATAGTATAAACCAGGAAAGTCCAAAAACACTGTATAAAAATAGAGTGGACAATCAACTTATTTTTAAACAACAAAAGCTGTGTGTGAATATATAAAACACTGCACAACGAAGCAGCAAAATAAGCTTTAGGAAACCTCAGAGCAAATACAAGTAAAAAACCATATTGGTGGGATAAAGAAATCGAGAACTAGATCACAACCAAGCGAAAGAAATATGAAAAATATCTCTCATCAAAAAGTTGTACTGACAAGATAGAATATAAAAAGGCACAAGCAAAAGTAAGAAAAATGATCTGTAGGAAAAAAATGAATCGTGGGAAGTTAGCCGTCAAAAACTAAATATGTATATAGGAGGCCAAAAAAGTTTCGAAAGCTGGCAACCAATAAATAAAATTTGAAAAGAAAATAAAATGGGACAAGCATTTCTTAGAATTGCTAACAGAAAGTAGAGCAATATTTAAAAAGTATTGAGGTACAAGAGAAAACATAAATATATAAATAATAAATAAATCAAGACCAAAGTCGATCTGTGAAAATTACCGAGGTATATCCGTTACGGCTACAATAGCCAGAATAAATATATGGCAAGATTATAAAAAATAGAATCGAAGGAGAGTATGCGGACATTGAAGCTGGTTTTCGAGCAGGCAGGTCGACAGTTGACCATCTATTCGTTACCATACAGCTGATTGAAAAGAAACTGCCGTTCAACCAAGAAGTACACATTTTATATGTAGCCTTAAAGAAAGCCTACAATAGCCTTTCACTAAAGAAGCTATGTGAGACATTAAACCAAACAAATACTAATAGCGTATTTATCCAGGCGGTAAAGAAATTATACGAAGGAACAACTTTTAGGGTGAAAACAAAAAACGCTTTAGCAGAAGGGTCTCAAGTAACTAAAGGTCTAAAGCAAGGATGTTGTGTGTCACTATTCAAAATATATCTTGAACAGGCTTTAAAGGAATTGAAGAAGAAATGTAAAAATATGGGCATACCATTACAAAACAATGGGTTGTACACGCTCTGCTATGCAGACAATCAAGTCGTCATTGCACAAGATTATGACGACTTAGAGTACATGTCTAGGAAGCATATAGAAGAGTAGGCAAAATGGGGAATAGAAGTTTACATCAAGAAAACGGAGTACATGTGCGTGGGAGGACAGCAACAAGACTTGATACTTCAAGATGGAACAACAATTAAAAAGTGTCCCATTACAAATACACAGGGACGAAGTGCCATCCGTATAGTGAAAAGAGTACTATGGGATAAGAATATATCGAAAGACAACAAAAAAACGAATTTACAAACACCATCATAAAAAGCATAATTGCATACGGAAGCCAAGTATGGCAAATCAAGGACAGGTCAGAGAAATTACTTAATGCAACGGAGATGGACTTCTGGTGAAGGTTTGCAAGAATATCTAGACTGAAAAAAGTAACAAACATCAGGATGAAAGAGATAATGGGCGCCCCCCATACAATTACAGACGAAATAAGAATCAAACAATTGATATGGTACGCACATGTGCAACGAATGAGTGAAGAACGTTTATCGAAAGAAATACTACAATGGGAATCACATGGGAGAAGAAAACCAGGTAGACCACGCAAGAGTTCGATAGAAGGCATCAACAACGAGATACAAGAGAGAGGTCTCGAACAAAATGAATGGAATGATAGAGAGAATTGGAGACTGGGTGTCGAAAAACGTTATAAAACCGAAATTTTATACATACGTATACGTTACGGCCAAAGCCCGAAGTTCGGTTAGTTCCCAAATTGGCCGGTCATTTCGTACTTTGGCCGATAGGTGTGGCCAAGGTCCGATGTATTTGAAAATATACTACTTTGGCCGACCATTTCGAGAAGTGGTGGGAAATCCTTGAAATATTATTGAAGTTGACGGAAAAGAATAAATTATTGTGCCACTAACAGGAAACAATAGCGTTATTTTGTACTATGTGCATACCGTAAAATTATTCGACATACTGCACGATACTCACTTAAAAATTTAACATGGAGGTCGCACACGGATGGAAAAGGAGCTGCAAACTAAGTACAAAAACATCACCAAAAAAATCATTACTTTGTATCTCCGCTTATGCAAGCCATGTCAGACTAAATTGTCTAATCCTAGAAAAGGTCTAGTTTCTAAACCGTTGATATTTAAAGAATTTAACTGAAAATGCCAGGTATATCTTATAGTCAAGCAAAGTAACCCTGACGGCAAGTACAAGTTTATACTCAATTATCAGGATTATTTAACCAAGTTTATATTATTGCGACCTCTAAAAATCACAAGCGCTGAAGAAGTTGCTTACCAGCTACTTGATATCTTTACCACTATAGGTGCTCCGGGCGTGCTTTAGTCAGATAATGAGAGAGAATTTAACTAAAGGACACATGCTCTGAACTGAAACTGGTACACGGAAAACCGAAGCATGGCCAAAGCCAAAGTTCCGTCAAACGTGCCAACCAGGATGTTCAGAATATGATGATGACAAGGATGCAGACAAGTGAATCAACACATTGGGCTGACAGTCTCCGGTTTATTCAATTCATGAAAAACCATTCTTTCCATCAAGGCATGTTTGGCTGCAAAGCAAAAGTGGGGCTGAGTACTTCAAATCTGCCTTTAGAAGTTGTCGATAACTTAGTTACAGAAGAAGATCTTGAGAACGTCGAGCAAGAAATAGAGGATGCTATAAATGCAGAAACTTTCTCCAGAAATAAAGCTCCTACCGTGGCGGTAAAACCATCGGAAAGTCTAGACCGGTTACCTAATAATAACAATGCGAAAACATTCTGTGGTATGTGAAAAAAGGTGTAGTTCAGTCCATTCTTGTGGATCCTGCGGCAAAGATGTGCATGCACTTTGTGCAATAAGTAATGAAGCAGACGAAGAGTGCGGAGGGAAACTTACTTGCAGGCTATGTCATAATAAACAAGAAATCGGGAAGAAGAGGTCAGCAGCTCATGTTAGTTTGGAAGCTTAAAAATGCAGATGCAAAGCTTCCACCAGCGAAAATTGGAGATAATATACGCATCCGTACACCAGATGTTGATCCAAAAAGCGTTTTTACAGTTGTCAGGAATGTTGAGAGCGCTTTCCGCAAGCTAGCAACAAAACATGGTGTTCTCAAACAACTGTATTTCAGAGGTGAGCTTTTTATTCTGCACGAGAAGCTGCTCACTCTGGAATCCGTGAGCACAGAAACAAAATCAGTGACCGGCGCACAGTGGTCTGAGCCAAACATTTAAGGAGACAAAAGTCAAAGAAGTAAGTAGAATGGGTCATGGTTGGTGTATAACGGTAATTCGGGTCCCTGATTATAAATCCGTCATCAGATTTGACAAATTCAAAATGGCGGAACAAATATGGCAGACATGACAATAAAAAGATAACAAATATTTCACATAATTGAGTGTACATGATATTTTTAGATACTCGCTTTCAAATTATAAGTGTAGAGTAAAAAACATAAAATGGAGGAACAAATATGGCGCACATAATTGCAAAACTTATTTTATTTACTCAATAAAAAAACAATTAAATAATTAAATAAACAAACCAATAAAGAAATAAATGAATGAATGAATGAATAATTAAATAAATGAACCAATAAAGAAATAATTGAATAAATGTTTTTAGAGATGTTGATAGAATTATTTATTAAATCGATTCCGATATTAATTGAGATCTTACTTTGTCAGTAAGTTCGGATGGATTCTTAACGAAAAACATGAAGCTAAAGGATCTGAAGATTCTAACAATCTATGAAACAAATCGAGATTGGTTTCGACGCGAGGATATAATAATTAGTTAAAAAGTTAAGATTAATTTATTAAAACTGTAAGAAGATCGTTAAATTCAAATAAGTGTCAGAAATTTTATTGACAACTGTTGACATAAATCATAGCATAGTAATCTATGACCGATATTTGAGAATAAAATTTAACAGAGAATTATCATTTCAACATCTATAGTCCAGTCACTTTATACATTCACCTCTAAAAAAATCCGACTGAAGATTTTCCTTTGGGATTTTCCTTAGTTCGGCGTCAAAAACAATCCCTCAAAAGTCCATAAAGCCAATTGAACTGCTGCAGAAGTTACAGAAGGTCAAAGGTAACGAAAATCAGTTTTTCTCAAATATCTCGTAAACTGTTGGGTTTACGTTAATTTTGGTCGTTATGCAATTTGTTTATGAGCTAAATTTACACAAAAAAGTCCTATACAAAATTAACTTAAAATTAATAGTTCACGAGATATCCGAGAAAAACTAATTTTTGTGACCTTTGATCTTCTGTAACTTCTGTAGCCATTCAGTTGGCTTTATGGACTTTCGATAGATTGGTCCTGACGCCGAAATAAAGAGAATCCCGAAGGAAAATTCTTAGTCGGATTTTTTTTTAGAGGTTTGGCCTTTTTTTGTATAAAGTGACTGGGTTATCTAACCTAAAATTATCAAAAATCTGAAATTTTGACATCATAGTACTTTTCATTTGTAAACCCATTAATAAAGACCACAAAAATAAAAGAGATAATTGGAGTTAAGATCATTACAATAAGTATGGATGTTACATAGACACACGATAAGGCGATATTGCACCGAAAAAAAGTTTTGATTTACTATAACTTTTGAATAGGCAAGTAAAAGCAAATGAGACTTTGCATAATTTATAGATTTTTATGTGTACTTTTAGGTACTATAGACATTATTCCATAACTAAGCCTAACAAATTGATGCGAGACCTTAAAACACATATGATGCAAAAAATAATGAATAATTATAACTTTATATTAAAATTACGCAGTTACTATTCATAAAACTAAGTATATACGCACAATTACAGACTTACCAGAGTCTATCGATGCCATGATATATACAGATGGCAAACCAAAACACACTGGAAGCGTTCAGAACAGATGCGTTAAAGTATTTTACCGGTCGTTTTATTTTTGTCGATTGCAGCCCATATTTTGTAATAATGTACCTAGCAATAATATATACAACCATATTTATAAACAATTTGTAGTTTTTTAATAATTATGTGCGCCATTTTGGATCTGCCATTTTGAATTTTACAATTTTAACCTTAAATTCTTAATCAGAGATCCGAATAACCTTTTTATGCACCAATCATTACCCATTTTACTTATGTTTTTGGCTTTTGTCCGCCTAGATATTCGGCTCAGACCACTGTGCGGCGGCCAAGGCTACACTCAATGTATTTGTACTGCTAAGTGCACAACAAATCGCTACAAATGTAGAAATAGCAAACTGTTGTATAATTCTATATGTCATAAAAGTTCATCTTGTTGTAACAAGTAATGGTAAAGATTGTTAATTTACTATTAATTATAAGCTTAACTATTAAAATTTAATTTGTTAATAACAGTCAATATAAAGTATGAAGTTAGACAGACCCACCAAAATCTGTTCATGATCTTTTTCTTCCGACTTTGGCCGATCGCGTCATGCCATTTCGCAAACTAGCCGGCCAAATCCCAAAATCAAGAAAAAATCGGACATTGGCCGGTCAATTTACAGCGACATTAGCCATTTCCCGATTTGGCCGGACGCTTTCCACTTTGACCGATTTCGGGCTTTGGCCGTAACATATTGTTATGATATGGAGAGCTCTTTTTCTCAGGGTCCTTATTTTTCTTCGTTTGGTTCTTAATTTTTTTTATTAAAACGCTATTTTTCTTGACAATATTAATTAATTTATTTTTTTCTGTCATTACATTTATCAAACAAAAAAAAATTTTTTTTATACTCTCTTATTTTATCATTTTCAAATATCACTACATGTTTAATATCATCACATTTCCCCTCCATATTAATATAAATTTTAAGCGTTTTATACTTTAGCTTAAATTTTGATTAATATTAACTAAAATATACTCAATTGTGAATTTTTATTTTATGTTTTTATTCTTACCTCAATTATTTAAATTGACGGTCTTGCACTTGGACATTTGTCGAACGTCATTTTGACATTAGACAACTGTCATTCATTCATTTTTTTTCTGACATTAGTTAATTGTCATTTTTGACATTTGTTAATTGTCACTTTGACATTACATTATTTCAACAAAATAACAATTTAAAATTTTATAAGTTTAGCTAGCATTATTAACATTTTATACAGGATTGTTTTTTATTGTTTTTTTAAACTCAATATTCGATATTTTCATTTTATTTCACATTTTCTTCCTATTTCTCCCTTATTTTCCTCTATTTTCCAACTAGCTTTCATTCATGCTGCATTTATTCAAATCATTTTCTACAACTTCTTAAGAAATTTCTTCTTTGGTTATTTTTGTCAACATTGGCTTCTAATTTTTACTTTAACATTCTCTTGTAGCATTTATTCTAGTTCTTTGATTTTCTTTCTTTTTCTGTATTTGTAATTTCTTTGTTCCTCTCTGACTTCTGATAGTAAATTCTTTAAATGTTCTTTCATTATCATTTTATATTTTTCAATCCTTATTTTGGATTTACTATCTGTCTTAAAAATTTTATACCTCGATTCCTTATTTTTCTTTCTAGTCTTATTTTTAGATTTTCTTTTGACTTTGATCCCCTCCAACCTCTTACTTTCCATTGTCATCTTCATTTTGTTTCTTCTTTCCGCTTTTCTTGCTCTTCTTAGTTTATTCTGCCAATTAATAGTACATTTCAATTTTTCTTTAGTATTATTGTTATTTTGATAATTTTTTTCTTTTTTGTAATTAATCTTTATCCTATTTTTAAGATTTGCCTTTCTTATTGGTAAACTGTTAATTCTTTCTTTTGGATTTATTCGTTTGTGGTTTACTGAGAATTTTGCCATATTTTGAATCCCGCTATCTAATGTACAATAATGACTTGGTCCATGATTACCTGCTGTTAATTTCTCTTCAACATTTTTGTTTATTTCTTCTAATTCTATTTTCACATTCTGGTGGTAGTTTTCTTGTGCTTTTTCTTGCTCCTTAATTTTCTCATTTATATCTGCATCCCTTATTTGTAACATGTTGATAATTTCTTCTTGGCGTCTTTCTATTTTCCTACCCCTTTCATTCTGACATTCATCTATCTTATTATTCACCTCTTCTTGTATTTCACCTCTCATGTTTTTAATAATATTATCCCATCTATTCTCATGATCTTCAAATTTTCTTTTAATTTCTTCAAATCTTTTTTCTTGATTATGATTGATTTCTTCAAATCTTTTAGTATTATTTTGTTTAATCTCTTCTAATCTTTTAGTTTGGTCTTCTATTCTTTTAGTTTGGTCTTCAAATCTTTTAGTTTGGTCTTCATATCTTTTATCTTGGTCTTGTTTCATTTCTATTAATATTTTAAGTAAATCTGGTTGTTGTTGTCTTATTTCTTTTTGCTCTTTATCTCCCTTTTCAACATCTCCCATGGTCTCCTCCATACTTGTACTTTCTTCTTCCATCTGTTCAATTTCAATATTTTCTTCCTCTCTTTTGTCCCTTTTTCTACTATCTACCGATTTACCTCGCTTTGACATCTTTCCACTACCAACAGACAACTAACAAAATGATAATTATGTCTTTTATTTAACTTGCCTTACCACGTTGGGACGCCAATTTTTTTTATGTTATGATATGGAGAGCTCTTTTTCTCAGGGTCCTTATTTTTCTTCGTGTGGTTCTTATTTTTTTTTATTAAAATGCTATTTTTCTTGACAATATTAATTTATTTATTTTTTTACTGTCATTACATTTATCAAACAAAAAAAAATTTTTTTTTATACTCTCTTTTTTTTAATTTTCAAATATCACTACATTTTTAATATCATCACAATATACATCACTAAGATCAATTTTTTGAGTTAAAAAGACTGGCTGAAGCACCACAGGGTCAAGAGCAGTCTTATATCTTCTATTATTTTACATGAATGACATCCATCAGATAAAAAACATGATAACTGTAACATTCTTTGATGACACTACAGTTCTTGCAGTGAGATACAACGTGGGAGAGTTTTTTAAAGAGGAAATTCCGTAGCCCATGAACAAACTTAGAAATTATTTATTTGGTAGAGAGAACGATGGCTTAAAATAACTATCTCTATTTTGTAGCTTTTTTGTCGTTTCAACAAGTAAAAGTCTTCAACTATGACGTGCTAGTCTTTAGAGAAGCAATTTTAAACACAAAAAAAGAAAAATTGCTTGTACTCTGTTTACTTCTTTGGAAGATTTTACCGCATATTTCTAGAGAAATAAGTTCATTCCTGTCACCAAGCTAAAACAATCTTCAGAAAATAAATAAAGAAAGAAGATCGCAAGAGGATGTAACTATTTAAGTAACTTACTCACCAATGATCTCCAAATTTGAATCACAATAAATTCAAGACAAAAATAGATTTAATTTCATTATAGAGATGTGGAATTAAGATCACTTATTGAGTAGAAACGATTCCCAAGAGTATTTACAACTTTTAGAAACATATTTGAGAGAATATACGTTTCATTTTGAACACCACTTTTAGCTGTAGTGTTAAAACGTTGTAAAATCTGTAGAAAACTAAATTAATTCAAATAAATATTACACGAGACAAAAACAATAATTTTATTCCAAAATAAAAAATGCAGGTTTGTGCATACACAAACCATTATGGAAAATTATAGTTTCGGTTTCAAAAATGCTGTGGTCTAGTACCATTTGCATAATTTTCTCAAAAACTTTACGTATATTGTGGTAGTTTTTTACTAAAATCTTTAAATTCGTGATTTGTGGTTTATTTTGGACAAAAAACTGAATCCACAAACATGTTGTAATATTGATCTTTATAAAGGTAATAATTATGTAATAGATTTAATAAATTAGATACAACTGCTTTAGGCTACCTAATATATGAAAAGGGGCACTGTGTAATGCATTTTTTTTTCAAGTCACGTAATTGCATTGTAAAAACCAATGACGAATAGAAATCCCAATAACTACAATGCAATCTGCTGTAGGTTAGATATACTCAAGGTTATAATTTGTTCATAGGGGAATATTAATGTCGAAAGGTATTTAATAATGTAAGAAACATAAGTTTCGGAGAATTTTTTAAATTTCAAAACTTTTTTTGTTTATATGAATATTCTAACACTATTGTCCTACTAGTTTATTAATAAAAACCTTAATCTTACAATGATTAGAATTTATATATTCAACAAAGCAACTAATTGATTATTAACAACTAACAAAGAATTAGTAATTATGCGACACGTTTCATATATCTAAAATGTTTATAATAACAATCCTCACTTCGGATAAATTACGTTGTGAATAAAAACCGAGAGATGTTTACTATTTTTTAGCAAATCATGCTGTTACGTATACAATCGCAATTAAAAAAAAGATTGCTACAAAATCCTCGAGAAGTTAATATTCAAATATATAATCTTTAGCAATTAAGATAAAATGTTGCTCGGATTCATAAGTCATAGGCAACTTCTTTCTGACGTAAATCTCCACAAAAAAAGTTCTTAAATGTGATTCCATTTTTTTCTTTCACGTTTTTTGTTTATTTGGAATTGGTAATTAAGAGAAACAAAAACAGTCATGCTAATAAAAAAATATTACGTGTAAAAATATTAAATTTTATTCTTTGATATTCTGTGGCTGTACATTATTTGATTTACTCTTTGTACAACATTAATAAAAAATAAAAACTGTAAAAGTTACCTATCTTAAAACATAAAATTTTAACCAAGTCCGGTTTCATTCATGTTAATTTTGCTCATTCACTTATAGAAAAACTAAATAATTAACTATAACGAGTATATTCATCATAAGAGTTGTCTTACAAGATGCTTCATTCACCTTGAATTCTTGTTCTGTTTCTGTTGCAACATTTCCAAGTTATGAAGGTGAATTCCTTATTTTTAGTAGGAACAATAAAGTAGTGCAATGCAGAGCATGCAAAAATAAAGAAAGGGCGGCTATAAACGATTTTATGTTACACAACATTTTCAGACTATTAAATTTAAAAGATGTACCTACAAATTTAGAAGTAAAAAAATGGAATAACTCTATAAAATGTTTTTTTCTGATTGTGAGCGTTTTAAGCATGTTGAATTACTGTAGTTGGAAACCATTCCAAATGTTAAGCTACAACAAATTGTGATAATCAAGCAAATAAAGCAACTATGAACAAGTATGAACAACAAACAACAGATAAAAAATATAGTCGACGGAAACAGAAAGACTGATGATGTATCAGTGATAAATGATCAATTAGAAGATCAAAGCAAGATTATAGAGATACTCTCAGGTATTGTAAATAAACTAGGGATTAATTACAGTAGACCAGCAGATTCTATAAGGAAAAATTAATGGGAAAGACAGATATTAAAATGGAATAATTATTTTCGAGGAATTAATATCTAATAAGTTAGACGAAACTGGCAAACAATAAGAAGCCCACGTGATAAAAATCCTGCGGTGCGGTAGGACTCCCAAACCTAAGCTGCCCCAAACCTCAATTACCCAAAGAAATCTTGCAGGATGTTGACCCACCACTGATGCTCTTTCTTTTGTATAAGTAGATATTCTCAATAAGCTCAAGCTAAAGAGACATTGCTACACATAATACCGAGTGGCTATAAAAAAATTCATCCAGTTTTGAAAATAAGTATCTTCACGTGTAATAGATAAAGGTGTAGGGTCACTTTCTAAAAACTAAAAATTCGAAGAAGATTACTTTTAGGAATGTGACGTCAAGCCAAACTTCAGATAAAAGGGGTCATGATTTTAATCTCTTTCAAACGTACCTAAATTTCTTTAGAAATATTTGTAAACATTTATACATTGTGAATTTTTGTAGAAAGGTTAAGAATTTTGTTTACTGTCTAATTCTTAGAGTATCTAACACAAAAACTTCTTTTAAAAATTCTCAGAGAATCATTATTGTATTTTTTCTACGAACTCCGCTCTTTGCATGACTTGTATATCGCTTGTATATATAAGGCTTGTCAACATTTTGCAGACTCTCTCTTTGTGTTTGAATCTCAGCCGAACATCAACTGACATCAGTTGATCAGTTCTTTAGAGTTTCACAACAATTGTAACAAGTATTGTTAACTTTTTTACAAACTTTAATAAATAACATTTATTATTTTATTATTTGTTGTTATTATTAAACGAACTCGCATATTATTATTATAAAAACGCCAGCGCTTCAGTAACTCTATAGAGGTATGAGAATAAAATTTCACGTGTTTTTAGTTAAAGGGTCAGAAAATCATCTTGTAAAGTTTCACTTCTTTGGTAGTTTCAAAAACAGAATCAAATCTTTAGTTGTCCATGCGTACCACGCACTAGCGGAGTTGGTAGAAGCTTACGTAATCCAGGTCTAACTTAATGACTGGATCGTGAGTTCTGTCGACTGCTAAGGATCTTATAAAATAAAAGAAGAATAAAAATTTGACGGAAACCAATCCATCGCATCAAGTATTAATTTAATAAGCAAAATTATAATTAACGTGCTTAATGTAAATGAAAAAATAGATAAGCATATACGTAAGCAAAATTATTGAAAGTATCATATATCAAAGTTGTATATTTATTTTAATAACTATAGCTGTTACAAATGTATTGTAGGAGTTAGCGGTAAACAAAACTTTGCAATTCTAAAACAACAAAGGTTTTATTTTAATTAATCATAGTTCAAGTAAACAACGAAAGATGCAATTTTGGCTAAGTACGACCACTTTACAATCACTAGAAAATTGAAATTTGCGAGTATAAAAACTGTGGCGCTGTATGAGGAACGTCCCATTTACCTAGTAGTTTGGATCTTAATAATAATGACATTTAATGATAGATATAGATGAGATTAATATAAGTTAATGATACAATAAAAAGGCTGGACGTCAAAATAAATTCCTGCTTCACATAACGGTGCGTTTATTATAAAAGATCAACCCATGCAGAATTAGGTTTAATTAACATAAAAACAAATCCTGGGAGCAAGGCTGGCGTAACCGGTAGGGCGAACGGGCAGCTGCCTAGGGGCAGCCAAATTTTTGGGACAGGCAAATTTTTGGGGCAGCCAAAATTCAAAACCAGCAAAAAATTTAATAATAAAATAATATTACAATAATTAAAAATAAATAAAAATTATAAAAAATTGTACACTAAAGATAAGCTATATGGTGTAATGATTTATGGAAATTGACTACCAGCAACCAACAACCGTTGAATTTATTTATTAAAAGCACTTTTCTCTCCCTTTAAGTAGGTATAACTGGTAAAACTGTGGAATTATTAGAAGCACCGTAAACTAACATCCTGTAGTAAATACTTTCTTTTATCCTAACATAAATGCAGTTGCCTATCTAGGATGTGGCAGGAAGGGCACGTGCCCTGGGTGCCAATGGAAAGCAACGCCCGTCTTTATCTTGGGCGTAAAAATTCGCAAAGCTAAGTACTTCGATCTCGTGTTCGATTTGACTGAAGGATGCTAAGAACTTAGCTGAGACCATCTAGAACCAGTTAGAGAAGGATAAAATAGACTTGCAGAATTGTCGGTCGCAGTGCTATGATAACTCTGCTCTGATGGCTAGACACAAAAGTGGTGTTCAGGAAAGAATAGATGAGAAGAACCATCGGGCAGTGTTTGTGAACTATGATAACCACTCCTCAACTTGGTTGGTGTACACGCGGCCAAACAGGACGCAATAATGGTAACATTTTTTGGAACGATTTAAGCTCTCTACGTATTTTTGTCCTCGTCAACTCGACAATGGGAAAAACTTCAAAACGCTGTGCCTACAGTTCTTAAATTGGAGTTTATAACAAGATGGAGTGCAAGGGTAGAAACTGTGAAGCCCACAAATAAATACCTTGACGATATACTTCAAATTCTCCAAGTCATGATAGGCGGTACATATAAAACTAATGAACCAAGAAGTGAAGCTAGATAGTTGTACAACCGTATGTTAAATCACGATCTTCTGACTAGGTTTTTGGGATAAAGTATTCATTCCTATTGAACTGGTTCAAAAGAGACTGCAAGATCCGAGCTTGGACTTCCACGATGCTGCCTCCAATTTGAAAGCTCTCAGAGATCATTTTCACGATGAAAGAGAAACTTTGGTAACTGAAGCTCTAGAAGTTGGATTTAGACTCTGTCAAGATTAAGATGTTGAAACCGAAAAATGATCAAGACGAAGGAAAAGAATGACTCGTGAAACGTCGACCGATGCCGGATTAACGGCTAAACAGGAAATTGAAAGGAACGATTGACCATCTTCCTACGTAAACGGCTGATAGGTTTACTCGTTTGCATGAAACAGACAAGAAGTTGGTTCCTATTTGACCTTGAGGGATTGTCTCACAGCAGTGACAGTGATATCAATGCGAAAAAAATGATAAATTTCTACAACTGCGCTGTTGATGGTCAACAACTATACGAAGAAATTTCAGACTTCAGAATGTTGCATACAAACCGGTCCAGCATTAAAATATCAAGACCTGAAGAAGTTCTGCAATTTATTGTGCAATATGGAAATGAGGGCGTATTTCCAAATCGTCGTATAGCGATCCAAGTAAGGTTAACAATTTCTGTATCCATTGCTAGCTGTAAGAGCTCTTTCAGCAAATTAACATTAATTTTAAATTATGTGAGAGCTTCAATGGGTTAAAATCGATTATGCCATCTTGCTATACTAAGTTTTGAAAAGGAAGAAGCTGCGAAGACTGATTTCGACTTCGTTATTGATACATTTGCATCGATGAAAACAAGGAAGGTACAGATTTAATAAGCTCCTTCTGGATGATTTATTTGGACTTTTCTTGACCTCAACACACGAAGTGCGTAACTCGGAAGACATACAGTTAAAAAAATCTGATAAGTGTGCCTAAAATTTGAGGTTCACCATTCGGATCTCGTAAAGGGTAAGAGATACGAAGTCGGTTAAATGAGATAAAAGTCGCCGAGTCGAAGGGCCAGTTTACTGGTGTTCTTGTTTTCTTTTAAGAATGCATAGTCTACTAGACAGCAATTGCTAAGATCTAGATCTGTTAGAATGTAGGGTAACCGAATAAATCTTGCCCAGGGGCGGCCAAAACTCTAGCGCCGGCCCTGTCTGCGAGACCAAATAGTTTTGATGTAGACTTTTGTTTGTTCATCATTTACTATTGAATATTCTTCTTAAGTATGTACAGTCGGTCCTTTTTTTCTAGCCTATTTCATAACTGCGCCGTAACTCAAAGTTGAATTTTTTAATTGGAAAGTATAGTTGTAGACGAATATTTATAAATTTTATTTTTCAAACATCCCCACAAAAAGAAATCCAACGGATTTAAGTCGGGTGCACGTGCTGGCCATTTTATGGGTCCCTGCGTCCCCATTCAGTTATTATACAGGGTGTTACTTTTCTAGATTTTTGATAAAAACCGAAAAAAAATAAAAACTTCAACACCCTGTATATCGAAAACCAAGGATTTTAGGACATGCATTTGTATGAACTTTTCGACTTAAAATTGGCTCAAAAATCACCCATTAAAATATATATTTAACATTAAGTAACACCCTGTATATATTTTAAAACCATGACCAGCTATACTTTCTATTTAAAAAATGCAACTTTAAGTTGCAACGCAGTTATGAAAAGGGCTAGAAAAAAACGACGGGCGGCATTGAATTATTGAATTCTACTTTAAAAAGTGCCTGAAAGCTAAAATGATTTTGTTCCAGCTTCGAAAATAAAGGAGTTACAGCAAATTGAAGGAATCGGCTAGTTTTCACTTTTTATCTTTAGGAAAAAAACAAAAGACGACAACGGTAATAAAATAAGCATGAAAAACGTGATTACGAGTACCTAAAGCCGTTTTCATTTATCTGTGCTAATAAGAAAATTACCCATTTAATCCCATCGAAATTGGACCACGCTGTACATCTGAAACGGATAGTTTCTCCAGAGATTTTATTACCAGATTGTTCGAGAAATAATTCAACTGCTTCAAAGATGACTAAAAGGATACATCGGCTTACACAGTAACCAGAAACCATGCAAGATGGTCTCGATAAATCAAAATTATTCATCAAGTTCACATACTGTCTGGACACCACGTGGCATGAAAGAGTCTACATATCTCCATCGAATAAGATAAGTGGTAAGTACGGGATTTATTATTTACTTCTTCTTAATTAATCTTTAAGTCAACGGGATTCAATCAACACCAGTAGCTGGAAATCAAATCAGTAGAGCAGGGCCGGATTAACCTAATTGGATACTCTATACTGATAGAAATTTGGCGCCTATACTGTAATGTGCACGTGAAACAAACCATGTCATAAAAATAAAATTTCATATGTTATTACATTTATTTATTATTAAAAATCTATCTTTCTGCATTTAACACTTGAAAATCTTGGAATGATAGCTTCAAAGCTATATATTTTTACTACATCTCTGATTCTATCAATACTATGGAGTCATGTGTTAACGAGTTTCGTTGTGGTGTAGATAAAGATCGTTCTCCACTGCAATTTTTGACTGGAATGCATAAATAGATCCTAAAATTATATCCATATTTGGAAAAGTACAAGTCAGATTTTTATTTCGGATTGTCTGCAGCCATGGTATGAGCTTAGAGGTTTTTCCACTGCAGATTCTTGTAGATCTAGTGCTGTGATGAAAGATTTGAATTGTATACACTCGTTCTAAAAGTTACAGTCTAAATCCTTAAAGTTATCTGCACTTTTCTTTAATCACATCGTCTTCAGTATCTACTAACTGTCTAAGAAAACCAAAACATTCATTGATTTTACTGTACGCATTGTTTTCCTTTTCTTGTTCAGATACAATAGTGTCTATAACCATGTACTACATGTTCAATTCCATATCCCCATTACCATCAAAAACAGTGTCTTCATCATGACCTTTTCCTGGTAGTAATTTTCTTTTTTTCTTTGTTTTGTATCTAGACCATAATCACAACGTTTTGTTAATGTTTTACCATCTTTTTCATATTTGTCAGAATTTTGTCTCATATTTCCCACAAAGGTAATTAAAGATTAATACATCTGAATAGCTGTTAGTACATCCATACCCTTATATTGAGAAAACTGACTTACTTTATAAAACTGAATTAAGACATCTTTCCAGAATGACAGCATAACGCCAGTCTTCAAATTTAACATTTGCTGCAATCCCAGCAAACGCAATTATATCGTAGCGATATCAGTGCGAGTTTATCTGTGTACGAACTTGTTTAATGTTACATAGCACACTGCGCACATGTGCGTTATGTATAACGCGTAATGTCAGGAACACAGTACGAGTTGCAGTACATTGCGATTACGTACCGATTGTTACATGCCGACGACATCCATCGTGCTTCAGACTAGGTATATGCTTGTTGGTACATCGTCATAATTTTACGTGAATACATCGCTCTAATGTCTACGTTTCGATGTACCTGTTTCGTTTAATTTTAAAAGACGATGTAATATGCTAAATTACGTATTCGTTACGTCTACGTTGTTACATTGTTAACATGTAATAAAGAGTATGCCCCATTAATTAATTAAAGTCTGGTCTTTCCACCTCCTTGTAAATTTATCGTCCACGTAACCCAAAACATTTTTCCAAGCTTCCGACCAATTTATTCTAGTCTATAGAGGTTGCAGGAAGACCAAAATAAATTAGTCAAAAGTTAATACAACATATTGACCTTGCCCAAGTAAGAAAAGTCTCAAGTTATCTGACCGATAAATTTATAAAGAAGTGGAAAGACTAGGTCTTAATCTAGGTGATGCAAAAATTTCAAAATCTCTTAAATCATTCAAATTTGTTATCACATAGACCTGTAGTTTAGGAATACTGCCATTCCGTTTTTAAACAAAAGTAAAAATTTGGAATTAAAGTTAAGAAAAGATCAAGGACTTTTTTTTGTATCTATTGGCAGCATTTGCTCTACCTCTGATCTTTGATTGATTGATTAACCGTAATATCAGAATTTAAAATTTTAGTATCGCTAAAACCACTTGTGTTCCTATTATTGTCATTGATGCTATTATTACGTAATAATGGTCCAAGTTTCTTTCATAGTAGTATTGTTTTCAATTTTGTCAAAGATTTTATTATGGTTGTCATTTTTATTATTGAATAATTGTAATTTATGTTTCGCTTTCATAATATTTTTGCTCTGCCCTAATCTACGGTACTTTTGCCTAGTTGATAAAATACTAAAAGGTTTTTACTTTATTCTTTTAGACATTTCGCTTACAGTAAATTGTTGTCTTTAAAAATACAAGAATCAGTACAAATACTACATATTACTAATTTAAACTTACCTATTAACGACACTAAACCAGACAAATTTGCACAAAAACTGCGGAACACTGTGGAATGAATTTACTCCAACCGAACGAAGGCAGGGAACCAAATCAGTAGTATTCTTCGAAGAATTTACTGTTTAGATGCAGACGGGCTAAATACTTTTATTACATTCTTAGAAAGGACCATGTCCCTTTCTTTCTCATTTGTAAAGTAAACACAAAATTTTTCTAAAAACGTCTAAAAAGGAAGTCATTAATTTTGTTTGAATCCCCTGTCACATTGACGGGTCAATCAAGCAAACTTTAAAATAACGGGATATTATTCACTATTATTTTTTTCATACCTGCCTTTAAATAAGGAAATATTGACTTTTACCGCTTTACTGTTTGTTTATAAGTCGTCCAATATATGTAGTAAAGTTTCACTTCAGAATAAGTACATTGTATACAAATTTCTTATTATTTATCATCTTGGAATGGTCCCTACCTGGTCAGGCGCTATTGTGCGAGGCACAATCTGTAAAAGATCCACTTCACTGTATGATTTTTATATAGGAAATACTATAGTTACATAAATATTGCTGTGGTTTTTGGCCATACAGCAAAATCAAGTAAAATTTTAAAGATGGAAATTGCCCAAAAAATTATGGAAATAAGAAGTTATTTTTATGTTAATTTTGTTTATCACTTTATATTTTAAGACTTAATTTATGTTAGAATTCAACACTATTTTAATATCATCTATATTATTTTATGCCTTAAACATGTAGGAAAAAGCATAAAAGATTTAATTGCAAAAATTAAAAGTGACTTTAGATTAGTATTTTTGTAAGTGAGTATTCCTGAAGAAAAGAACTTTAAAAAGTCTGGATGGCGGTTGCTGTAGAATTTTAGTCATGTCTGAGATTATATTCTACAATAAATTTTGACAGATGTCAGTATAATTTTCTTATGAAATTATAACCTTATAAGAAACGTCATTATGAAAAAATTGAATGTAGAATATAAAAATATAATTATTTCAGAAGAAGATAAGAAGATTATTTACCAAGAATTAGGGCATAAAGACTTGAAAACGTAACGTCAGTTGAGCGACCGGTGTTCTAAATAGTTAAGATCTATAAATCAAGTATATGTAAAACAAGCATTATTGTTACGTCATTAACATTTATCATATAAGTATATGCAGAAGTATGTAACAAATACAGCGTATACCCTACATCTACCAGATGTGATTGCAATTACGGCTTTGCAATGTCATAGCATTGTCGTCTACCTGATGTGTTTAAAATTACGCGCTGCCGACGTAGTTTGAGTAATCCTTTGCGATGTCGTAGTCTTGACGTCCCAGCTACACTTTATACCTGATATCTACCTGATGTGATTGAAACTACGCGCTGGCGATGTAACTTGAATACTTCTTTGCGATGTCATAGTATTGACGTACCAGCTACATCGATAAGATGTATTCGAGAGATGTAGTGCTCGTTCTTTCGTTGGTATGTACCTGTTACATTGATGTCACACCTGTGTTTACTGGTATACATCCTTATTCTCGGCTTTTGTTCTAGGTGATTGCGCAGAATCTGCTACAATAGCTTGCAGTGCTTTGTTAAATGCATCATAAATAACTATTATAAAGCGCGGTAGAAACATCAACTCTAGCAGACCATTTAATGGCTGAAAGTCGTTTAGGCACAAGCTATGCGGGTCCATCGGCAGTCTTGTTCCATGTTAGAGACTCTTTCGTAATTTCCTATCTGTAGGTTAATGCCAAAAAGAAAATATAAATTTCTTCTACAACTAAGAAAAAATTGACAACTAAAGAACAACACTCTGCAGCACAAATGCCAACTAAATTGAATGAATGTACAGCACACGGCACAAATTTACCCAGTTTGCTCTTTCTCTTGATTCAGCCTTGCAAACCGGCCGCATTGCTAGCGTTATCATGCAATTGTCCTCTACAATTTTATATCTAAAGGCACATTTTCTATACCATTTAAATATTTACTGCTTTTTGTCCTACCTTCCTTACAAATGCTACAAACCTTTCAACTGTAGAACCATTTTCAAGTACGTATCTTAAACCAACAGTAAGTTGATCTGTATGTGATATTGTGTGGTGTAATATTTGGTGTTCTTAATTTCTGATGAGAATTTTTCTCTCACGCCCATTGTCATTAGTATTATAAACTCGTCGCAAGTGGTTGATGACATCTAAGACACACGTCCTTTTCCTGGATTGCCTTTTTTTTCGATATGGATTTTTAGAAACGGATCAGATTCTGCTAGAAGTTCCAACGACCCTAGGTAATTTCAGTTATTAATAGTTCCAGATCTTTCAGTTGTGCCTCTGAATGCTAATCCGCATGATGTCACAAGTTTTATATTTGCTACTCTAAGAATGTTAACCCAATAATCTCTTTCTTCAAAATATTGTTTATGAACTTCTGCATCTAATATTTTGCCTAACGTATTGGATCGCGCAAGATAAGCCCTAGGAAATTCGTAGTGTACAGATGAGCCTTCGTGTTCCGAAATTCTGTAGATAGTCTTTCAGTCTTTTAAACCGATTTTATTCATATATTGAACACGGTGCGGCGTGACGCCTATTTTTTGCGCAGCGCTCTAGGCTATAGCCTAGTCAGCCTATTGGACAATATGACCCTGCAGTGGAGAACAAAAAATAAAACGAAACAGAAAACAGAGCAAAACAGATTCAAATAGATGCAAAAGGTTCTGTAAATAATAAATTGTAGTGTTCCGTGCTTCTCAACATTCGTTGAAAGTCGGAATTTTTTAGAACATTATTATTATCTTTTTCTATGTAAACCTACAGAACCCCGCTTGTTACATGCACTGGTAGCATAGAAAGCTTGTCACTATTTTCTAGATCCTCAGTTCATCAGTTCAGATCAATTCAGTTTCTTTACGGTTCCTCGACAGTTGTTACAGCTTGTTAACCTGTTTTAAAGTTAAATAACGTTAATAAATAAACAACGGCGTCGTAATTTCTAAGTGAAAAAATAGATATTTATTTTTAAAAATTTCAGAAACGTTTTAGGACTATATTTTGAAAGTAACAAAATTTTCATTATGTATAGGAGGGGGCCGAGGGGGGAATGTATCGATATTTTCAAATACGAACCCTACTTAAATTTACTCTTGTTCAAAAGACATTAAAAAAATGTTTCAGCAAAAACCGGAAGTCTATATGACAATTTGTTCAAAACTTATATCCAATTAGTTATCCCAAAATTTTCGATATGTGCTCCTCATGAGCAAATTGTTTGCCGATTGAATCGACTTGAATCTCTTACGGTTTAAAAGATCCCAGTGCAGGCCATCTCCCACCTAACACTCTGTATATTCCAGTCGGAATTGCAGCCACTCCTAGAAGTTCTGAAAACTCATTTATGATGATGACTCACTCAATTTTCCTCAATATCGTTCTTATAGTTTATTGTGTGATTCAGTTGCTTTCAGTATTTTCTTCCATTCCTTTCTGTTCCTTATTTTATTCTTCCATCCTACTACTCCCATTTCCTCAAGGTCTTCTATCACTTGGTCTTCCCATCTACTTTTGGGTCTGCCTCTCTGTCTTTTTCCTGTGGGTTTCCATTCCGTAATAGTTTTAGTTTCTGAGTTTTCTTGCCCTCTGTTTACGTGCCAGAACCATCTAATTCTTGCCGCTTTCATTATTTTGATTATTGTTTTTCCTTTTAATATCTCTTCAATTTCCTTATCATAGAATCTCCTATATTCCTCTTTATTTATTCTTACGGGGCCACATATCTTTTTAATGATTTTTCTTTCCCAGATTTTGAATCTTTCTTCTGCGTTCTTTGTTAGGCACAACGTCTCTGCTGCATATGTGACTACGGGTCGTATTTCTGATTTGTATATCCTCAGTTTTAGGTTCTTACTTATATTTCTATTTTTCATAAATACCTTGTATCTGTTAAACGCTTGATGTCCGGCTTGTATTTTTGCTTTACTTCTGTTTTCTTCTGGTTTGTTCTATTTATCATGCTTCCTAAATATTTAAAGTTTTCAGTCTCCTTTAATTTAAATTCTCTTAATCTTATTCCCTGTTCTGTGTTCTTTGTTGCTGTCTACTAATATTCATGTATTCTGATTCATCTGTAGTCCTCTGATGAAATTTTTTGCATTGTTTGTATAAGTACTCTCTTATTCTTCGCTATTATGGCTGCGTCGTTTGCGCTTGCTCCTTCTCTTAACGTTCCTTTTATCCCAATCGCTTTCATTACTTCTTCTATGGCTATATTAAATAATGTTGCCGACAATACGTCGCCTTGTTTTACTACTTTTTCGATTTCAAACTGTTGCGTTGTTCCTTGTGTTGTTAGCGCTGCAGTTGTTGAGTCTTTCAGGGTCATTCTTTTCTTGGTATTCTTATTTTCTTTATGTTTTGTATTAGTTTATCTCCTTTTAAAGAGTAAAATTCCTGCTTGAAGTCAACGAAGACGATATGAGCTTCAATATTGTTTTCGTGACACTTCTTTATTGTTTGTTTCACCGAATGGATTGCGTCAGTTGTAGATCTTCCACTTCTAAATCGGTTCTGATATTCTCCAATTGACTTTTCAGCAAAGGTTTTTATTCTTTCATGAATTATTGTTGTTAGCACCTTATACTTAATATGTTTTGAGTAATGTAATGCCCCTGTAATTTAGTTAGTGCAATCATTTGGTTGCTGGTGTCTCTTCCTTGTCCCATATCTGTGATGCAACCTTGTATATCTTTTCCTTTACTAGATGGCTTCCTCCATTTTTTATTTGTTCGCTGTTTATGGTATCTGGTCCAGCTGCTTTATTCCGCTTTAATTTTTCTTTAGCCTCGTAGCATTCTCTCTTTGTTGGCATTTCCAGGTGTTCTATATCTTCTGTGGTTTCTTCCTACTAGTTTCCTTTTCTTCTTTCTTCATTATTTTTTGGCAGCAATCGAACATTCTTTTCCCATCCTTCCTTCTCAATGTTTGCTGTTGTTTTCTTTTTATTTTACTTTTTGATATACTAGTACAAATTTGTATTATATCTAGTGTCGTTTTAAATCTCTATCATTATGTTGTCTATCCATTTTACATTTTGCCTTATCATTTTTGTGCGCTCTTTCCGCTTTTGTTGGTAACTGACAGGATCTCTTTCTTATCCTGTTTTTATCGATTTCAGCCTGGCGTTGTTTTTCTCTTTTATGGCATTTTTACATTCATCATGTATCCACTCCTTTCTTCTTTCTCGATCTGATCTTTCTATTGTTTTTCCTGCTGGGTCTATCAGACTTCGTTTAATCTTATTCCATTCTATTTCAATATTGTTAGTCTCTCCTTCGTTTGTTAGTTACCGGTTTACTTCTTCTTCGTATCTTTTTCGAGTTTCTTCTACGTTCAGTTCTTCTCTTTGTTTTCTTTACCTTCGTGTTTATTTCTATCATATTAGTCTTTACTGTTACTAGTATGTGGTCTGAGTCTACAGTTGCCCCTCTAAATGACCGCACATCTTTCATCATATTTATTCTTCTCTTGTTAATTAACTCATGGTTGATTTGGTTGCCTGTTGCTTTTGCTGGTAATAACCACGTTATTTTATGTTCTGTCTTGTGTTCAAACTGAGTGCTCATTATGTTATTATTCATCTCTTCTGCAAAGTTTGCCAATCTATGTCCTTTGGGGTTTGTTTCATTATGTATCGTGTTTTCCAGAAACATTGTTTAGGTAGTCCTATTTTCCTATTTTACTGTTAAAATCTCCTAGCAGTATCACCGTATCAGGTTTATTTATATTTTCACATACTCTTCCTAATTTTCCGTAAAATGTGTCTTTCTCTTCTTTTTCTACGTCTTTGGTTTACACAAGTTTTATTTGTTATTTTGTTCTTCAGTGCAAGCGTCGAGCTCTGCCAGTTATTCTTTTGTCATAATCAGATGTTTTTAAATAATTCACACTTTTTGACATGTGTTATTTGTTTGAGTTGTTAAAACGTTAAATAAAGCCTATATTCTATAGGTAAAACGTTTTATTACTCATTTCAATTTATTTAACATAAATTAAAAACAAACAATCGTTAATAATGGATCATCTTCTGCGACCAGAGAAACTTACTCTTGATCCCACGTCACCCACTTCAGATATCGAATGGAATCATTGGTACAAAACATTAATGAACTTCATTTTAACAGTACAGGCAAGTGAATCTCATAAACTTAAAGTTCTTATAAATTTGGTTTTGCCAAACGTTTATAACTTTATCAGTAACTGTGGAACCTACACTAACGCAATAACAGTTTTGCAAAAAGTTTATGTTAAGCCAGTAAACGAAGTTTTTGCTAAATATGAGCTCTCAACAAGAAAACAACAGCTGGCTGAAACAATTGATCAATATCTTGAAACCTTAAAATGACAGAATATATTTTAATAATGTACATGAGACAATATTTTACAAATAGAAGTAAGTATAGTTATCATAGATCTACTTAATCGTTCTTACAACTCATTTTATAGTTAAATATCTAACATATGTCTCTACTAATCGTTCTTGAATCTTGTTTCCCAATATATCTAAACCCCTTTTAATATGGAAAATCTAGATATAATACTAGAATGTTTGTTTAATTTTTAGGTCAAATAAGGTAGGGTTTCAAAAACGCAAGCGGCATTTCCTCGTTGTATTGCCAAAGATATTCTCTGTGCTAAAAACTGTTTTGATCTAGAATCGCCGGATATTTGATTTAAATTTGTGCCAATCGTATGAACTAAGTCTTGCGCTGCTTTACTCCAAGGACCAAAAGTCTCCACTGCGAAAGCCACAAAAAACTAGTTACTTTCTTTAATCACTTTATATTTTGAGTGTTTCCTCTTAATTAATTCCTTAAAATTACTTAGTAAGAAATGTAATTTCAAAGCGGTAACAGCCGAATGTAATCGGGATGACTATATTAGAGATTCTTTCATCAGTGGTATTTCTTCCCCCAAAATAAGACAAAGACCTTTAGAATCTGTTACTCTTAACCTTGATGAAGCCAATCACCAAGCACGCTTACTAGAATCTGCCCAACGTCAGTCCTCGGCATATGGTAGCTTTAATTTTCAATTGCTCAACTCAGCACAAGGCAAATCTTCATGTTCAAACTCAGACTCTCATATTCAATTTGAAGACACTATTGCTGCTGTCCAAAAGAATAATTGCTTTTTCTGTGGGCGGGACTTTTATCCTAGGCAGAAGTGTCCTGCTCGCAACGCCGTCTGTTTCAAGTGTAACATAAAAAGACATTTTTCTACTGTATGCAGATCAGATCGTAAATCACCAATTCTGAATCTAAATCGTTCAACACATCTGGTCTCTTCAACTGTCGCTAGTCTCTCTTCTTCTCCTCCCGGTTTGTCAAAAGCTACAGTTCCAGTTACAGTCAACGAATTCATCGCCTCAGCTTTAATAAATACTGGTAGCACGGCCAGATCTTAAGATACGAATAAAGCCCTGTTAAGAAGTAA